>CAUYON010054757.1:0-53056 GCA_963573935.1 Arctocebus calabarensis
CTGGGAGAGAAACGGAGAGAGCTTCTCTCTCCCCACTAGAATTTTCTCCCTCTAACAGATGCCTTAATGTTTTCTGTATTCTTTTCTTTCTTTTCTGTGAATAAATTCTGTCTTACAAAAAAAAAAAAAAAAAAAGAAAATTCATGGGAAAAAAGTGACCCATTCTGTGTTTATATTCTCTGATTGGAAAGGAGCAGATGTTGTGTGAATACACGAGTGGTTATGATAGTCAACTGTAGTATTGTTCATAAAATTTCCTCATGAACTGCAGAGCTGTATCTATATATAGTTAGCCTCTATATTCAGGGGTTCTACATCTATGGATTCAACATACCACAGATCAAAAATATTTTTAAAAATATTATAATAAGAATACAACAATGAAAAGAAATAAAAACATAGCATAACAATATAATGTATAGCATTTACTTTATCATACTAGGTTAAAATACTAACACCATTTTTGTAAATCTAGAAAAAAATAGTACTACCCTTTGTATGGAACCAGAAAAGAACCTGAATAGCCAAAGCAACTTTAACATAAAAAGAGCAAAGTGGAACAAGACTATAGAAAACAAAACAGCATGGTACTGGCACAAAAACAGAGACATAGACCTATGTATCAGAACAGGGGTCATGGAGAGGACATCATCTTCACATTCTCATTTGAGTTTTGACAAAAAAGATAAAAACATACACCAGGGGAAAACCCCCTGATGAATAAATGGGAAGGCTGGATAATCACAAGGAAAAAACTAAAACAGGATCCACGCGCCTCACCACTCTCCCAAATTAATTCATAATGCATAAAAGACCTAAACCCAAGGCAGGAAACTCTAAGAATCCTAGAAGAAAATGCTGCAGAAGTTCTTATAGTTACTGGCCTAGGCAAAGAATTCATGAAAAAGACCCACAAAAGCAATCTCAGCAACAAAAATAAATGAATGGGACCTGATAAACCTAAAAAGCTTCTGTACAGCCAAGGACAAAATCAAAAGAGCTATGGACAATCCACACAACAGGAGAAAGTATTCACATGCCATACATTTGGTAAAGACCGCAACTGGAATCTCCAAAGAACTCAGGCACATCGGCAAGAAACTAAACAACCACATTGAAAACTGGCAAAAGACATGAACGGAAACATTTCAAATGAGGATATATAAATAGATAACAAATGCATGAAAAAATACTTAGCATCTCAAATCTTTGGGAAATGCAAATAGAAACCAAACTGAGATATCACCTAACTCCAGGGAGAATGGCTTGTAGTAAAAAGTACCAAAACAACAGACCCTGGTGTGGATGTGAAGAGAAAGGAGATCTTATATGCTGTTGGTGCAACCTCTATAGAAAATTGTATGGAGATACCTTAGAGAACTTAAAGTATGCCTACGTTTGATCCAGAAATCCCTTTGCTGGGTATACAACCAAAGGTCATTTGATAAAAAGGACAACTGCACTCGAATGTTTACAGCAGCACAATTCACAACGGCAAAGATGTGGAAACAACCTGAGGGTCCACCAATAGGTAGACGGAGTAAGACATGTGCTATGTGCATACTATGGAGAACTACTCAGCTATGGAATAATGGTGATCTTGTATCTTTGGGGCAACTTGAATGGAACTGGAATTCCATAGGAATTGAGAAAGAAGCCTGTGTCCTCAATACCAAGTTGAAACTAACTGATCAACACTTAAGTGCACAAATGGGAGTAAATCTCAATGAAAATCAAACTGGAGGGAAGAAGGGAATTCACAACTATTGGGTACAGTGCACACTTTCTGGGTAAAGGGCACACTTATGTGTATTACTTTGATTCAATCCGTACAAAAACAAGTATGTAAGCAAAATATCTCTATCTCCTAACATTCTGGAATAATAAAAATAGTAGTCTAGATCTAATCTAAAATATACAGGAGGCCGTGCTTAGGGTATGTGCCAACACTGTGTGGTTTCTTCTAAGAGACTTGAGAACCCATGGGGTTTCATATCTGTAGGCATTTTGGAACCAATTGCTCACAGACGGAATTGCGAGGACTGACCGTCTGTCCTATTGCCATTATACTTAGCAAAGAAAACTCTGCACTGTACTTTCTTACCATTCATGAGGATAAGCATTTCCAAAATTATATATTCCAATACCACCATGATATAAGCAGACTGTCATTTGCATTATCATATATAACCACATGAAATAGAGAATTAAGCATCACAGTTGTATTTCAATTCTGTTCTTCTTTCTGCCTGGACTTCTTTCTATATGAATCCAATCTATAAGGTGAAATAGGGGATTCCCATCTGGGCAGTTACCTAGTCCCACTAGCTTTGATAACATGTTACTGTTACATATTCCAGGTCCAGATATAATTTTGTTTGAAATATGTTTTTTCATGTTTAAAAACGTGCAGTAACGAATCAGATTTCTAATTTAAGCTCTAGCCTTTCTACATCAAAGGTAAAATTTCTTTCAATAGCATATAAAATGTTTATGATTCATGAGCAAAGGAAATCAGTTAAGACATTACATATGCAGCATAGTTGACATGACAAAAAAAGATGAAAGAAAAATACAGTGTGGTATAAAACCCAGATTATACAAAGTGTGAGACTGTGTTGCAATCATTCCTTCCATTTGACAAGAGCTTGAGGGCTTGCTTTCCTGTGACAGGAGCACATGGGGAACTGTCACTATGATCAAACCACCTCCAAGTTCACAGGTGTTCAGGGCACCCTTTAAATGGGGGATGTCTGCTTTGAGGCCTAGATTTTGAAATGTGAAAATGGGTATGAGGAGCCAACCACTTCCTGTGGTCTTCCCAATAGTAAAAACAGGAGTCAACCTGGACCATCATGTTGAGGTAGCCTGCTTACATGCCAGATCATTTAATCAGTTGACATGGAGAGTGACAAGGGACAAGGGAAGGAGCTTCAAGGGGGACAGGGAGATGCCTGGCCTGCTGAATAACAAGTCTGGAGGACCCAAGGTAATATTCGACACTGAGGTCAACACTCAACAACTCTCACAAATAAAGGAAAAGAATGTGGATGTGAGGTAATTGAGGTAATCAATAACCCACAGAAAAAGACAATAGTCAATAACCAACAGTAAAGGCTAAAGGTCCCTGGAGGCGAGAGAGACCAAGGAAAGAGTTACAAACAATTTCTAATGGAGAGAAAGGATATTTGCATCTCCACATTGCCCTTCCAAGCTCTCTCTCCCTCAATCTCTCATCTCACTAGTGAGCGGGACTCACTTCAACTCTTGGGAAGTGCTCTGAGCTTTCTCTTTGTTCTTAAACAAAACTTCTCTGTATTTCACTCAAGCCTGTGTGAAGGTACTTTTGATTCCGATCCATGTTCCTCTGCTGCTCCAGTTTTATTTCTGGTTTCTACACTTTCAACTCTAACCACGCCTCGGTTGAACTTTCTAGTTGTACTGTGTGATCAAACTGGGGCAACTGGGTTGGGGGAAACAGGACCTCCAAACGAAAAATGACTTCATTTTGAAATAATTTGGTGTGCTCTCTTCCCTTTCAATTGGTTTAATGTCCTGAAGAAATCTCAATGCAATAGTGAGTAAAGCAAAGCTAACGGCCAACGCTACCACCTTTTTATATCCATTAGTTGTAGCAAATACACCACTCTGGTGAACAATGTTGACAGCGAGAGAGTGGGGACAAAGGGATATATGGGGAACCTCTACCTCCTGCTCAATTTTGTTGTGAACCTACTGCTCTAAAACAATAAACTTTCTTAAAAAAAAAAAGTAACTCAAAAAGCAATTAACATCATTGACCACCTTGAAAAGATCTCAAGGCAAGAAACACACAATAACGTCAATTGAAAACATGTATATACACACAAAGGCATGAGTATATTTCATATATTGACATTTTTAAAGAAAATTGATTTAAAACTACTGTTTTTAGCAAGCAATCTTAATGATAAGTTGAGCTAATTAAAAAAGTATACTTGCTGCCAAAACAAAAAAAGTGAAACATTGATTTAAAAAAAATAAATTACAGCTCTGTAGCTATTTAAATCTTCCCAGAAAGTCAATGGGGATGATTGAGTTGGAAGATTCTCTGCCTTTAATTTTGCTGATCTAATTTTAAAACTCTGCTGCTCCCTGTGAGTGATGATGGGGAAACATCAACTTGGACTCATTTGCGTCAGGTAGCTGCTAGGAAGTGAGGGAATTAGGAAAGCAGGTTTCAGCAAGAGAGGAGAGGTATCCGTGACCTTGAGGGAGTAATTTACAACTGAACGCACATCACAAAGGAAGCTGTTTAGACATCACATTTAGAAGATTTGGGATGGGATAAAGAAGAAATGTGTCCCTAATTAGTGAAACAATGTTATGATAGGAATGAATGAATGTCAAATAGATGGGAATATAAATTCCAAATATGTCTCTGAGGGAAAAGACGGTACTTGGCGCATCACAAGTGAGTTCTGTTAAAATAGCTACGAGGCTTCTACTCAATGAAACAAAACTTCAAGTACAGGCGGAAGTAATTGATAATAATCCCAGGATGATTTTTGAGAGGCTGCATGAATCTGTTAGAAGAAAACCTCACTTTAATCCATTATTTTGGTATAGCTTAATGACAAGATAAGGATTAAGATCTCAGACTCCTAAGAGTACAAATGAGTAATAAAAATAATAATAATTGCTAATATTATTGTAGACAGAAAAAAGCCATATTCTTTAAAATAATGGACAGAATTTTATTATGAGCCAAATTTGAGGAGCTTGACCTTGAGTCACACCCAAGAAGCCTTGAGGAAGTGGACTTGCAGTGGTGGGTTGCAGTTTGGGCTTTTACATTTCAGGGACATGGGAATTACAGGTGAAGTCATAAATCAATATATGGAAGGCAGACTTGGTTTGGGCTGAAAAGGTAAGACATCTCAAAGGGGAACTCACAGGTTATGGAGGGGTGTTAGTGATTCTGTTGAAAATTGGCTGAAAGAGTTAGACTCTAATAGACCAGGAGTCAGGGGAAAGGAATGTTGCATTAAGATAAGGGTCTGCTAATCTGAGACAAACTACAGGACATGTCCCCAGACCCAAGTGGTTTGTTGTGTATGTTGAGGCCCTGCAGGTAAGTCTTTTTTTCTTTTTTTTTTTTTTTTGAGACAGAGTCTCATTTTGTTGCCCTCAGTAGAGTGCCACGGCATCACAGCTCAGAGCAACCTCTGACTCCTGAGCTTAAGCAATTCTCTTGCCTCAGCCTCCAGAGCATTTGGGATTACAGGCATCCACCACAACACCTGGCTATGTTTTTGTTGTTGCAGTTTGGCGGGGGCCGGGTTCGAACCCACCACTCTCGGCATATGGGGCCAGCACCCAACTCTCTGAGCCAGAGGCACTGCCCTGCAGGTAAGTCTGGTTAATGAGTCACAAAGGTCATCACTAAGGAAGGAGGGGACATCACGGGGCCTGTCTGATCTCCTTTCTCATGGCAACTCTGTTTTAGGGGATCCTCTTGGCCAAGAGGGGACCCAACCATGGGGATCTTGCTGGAGGGGAACATAAGATTTTATTTTAGTTCACAATAGCGGTCTTATTGTAAGTGTTTATTTATACCTAAATGATATGTTTGGTCTAAATGATTCATTTGTCTTAGTTGCATAACTGTAGTTCACAAGCAGTTGCAAGAAATGCCACAGCAAGAACACATACCCGTGTAGCACTGAGCTGAACTAACGTACAGTGCTGAAGGGGGACATAGATGCGAAGACATCCATGGGCCTCACTCAAGTGTCATCATTTCTACATAAGGTAGTGTATGTGAGCACGCGTGGACACTTCGTTCCTTGCAACTTTATCACAGGTGTAGATTTACAGAACCAGCACAAGCATCCCCTATGGTCCCTTCATGACCACAGCCTTGCTCTTCACTGATCCCCGACCTAAAAAGAAGCCGAGGAAAACTAATAAAGAGGGTTTACTTGGGCCAAGGTTGAGGTTTGCAGCCTGGGACACACGTCGGGGCTGTCATAGAGAACACTATAGAGAATAAAGGGGAGATTCAAGTTCTTAAAGAAAAAAGGATAAATCAGGGGAGGGGGGGTGATTGCAAAACTGTCAAAAACTGCCATTGCTGAACAGAAATGCCATTAGTTACAGATTGGCTATACTGCCATGAACTGCAAGGGAGTGTCATTTTGTGGCTACACAGTGTCAGTTTGTCTAAAACCCACAGGGTAAGTGGCTTCAAAAAGTATCTCAAGAGCAAGTGAGACGTAACTACTGTTATACTTTAAATGCCTTGCTGCCTGGCGTTTAAAACTTTTTTTTTTCTTTTTCACCTAATGCCTAGAAATCACAAATGTCTTCTTCAGGACTTTAATTATTTCATTTTAATAATGTGAATTAAATGGAATCTTACAGTGTGCAATCTTCGGAATTAGCTTCTCCACTCCACACAGTGCCCTGAGACCCACCCAGGCTGTGTGGTCCAGGGTCTCTTCCGTGTAATTGCTACGTGTTACATGCTGTTGCTGTGCCCAGATGGAAGCCTCGTTCAGCTCTTAAAGGACATCTGTAATGTCTCTGTGGTTTGGGCTATTACAAATAAGGCTGCTAGAAACATTCATACACAGAATTTTGTCTGAATATGCATTTTTATTTTTTCTGGTATAAAGGCCTAGGAATGCAAATGTTAGTCAAACTAACCACTTTTTTTGTTTGTAACAAACTGCCAGATTGTCTGCAGAGTAGCTGCCTTATCTTACAATCCTGGCAACCATACCCGTCTGAGTGATTCACTGTTCCCAGCATTTGGTATTGTCATTTGTTTTTTTAATTTCAGCCATTTTGATAGATGTGGTGTATTTCATTGTGGTCTTAATTTGTGTTTTTCTAGTAGCTGATGATTCTGACCACTTTTTTATATGCTTAGATACCAGGGGAAAATATGTTCATACCTTTTTTCAATTTTCTAATCTTTTTTCCTACTCTTGAGTTTTGAGAATTCTTTATGTTGCTGCCATCACCAAGGAAGCAGGCTGGACAATGGATTGTAAGCTTGAAGCTTGCAGGAGGGGGCCCTCACCATACATGTTGGGGAAAAGGCCCCAGCAACCTCCGCAGCTGCTATTTATTGAGAACAAGGCTCCTCCCCCAGCCCCGCCCCTTCACTGGCGTTCTGCAGCTGATCAATTTTCAACTGCCAAAGCCTGATCATTAACCTTCAGTAACTGCCACTTTGTCTCTGCAAGCCTGCTGTCCCATTCCTACACATCTTGCTGCATAGGTTATTGTATAGATCACTACATATGCCGTTACATAAGCTGCTCCATACCTGTTGCATAGGTCGCTACATGTTTATATACTTTAGATATGAGGCCTTTGTCAGAAATGTGGTTTGTGAGTGTTTTCTCCCAGTCTGCAACTTGCTAAATTCTTAACACCGATTTTACAGAGTTAAAGAAAATCAATTTTGATAAGGTTTAATTTAACAAATTTTTCTTTATGGATTGTCCTTTTGGTATCAAGTCTAAGAACTGTTTGCTATGCTCTAGGTCACAATAATTTTCTCTTATTTTTTATGTCTTACATTTATGTCTGTCATCTATTCCGAGTTAAGTTTTTAAAATAAACTATGAAGTTCAGGCTGTGGTAGTTCTTCCTGTGGACGTGCCAGCACTGTTGGTTGAAAGGCAATTTTTTTCTCTCAAATTGTCTTTGCAAATTTGTCAAAACTCAGTCAGGTGTGTTTGTTTCTGTGCTGTCTGCTTTGTTCCATCGGTCAATGGCCGTGTCTCCCCATTACACCTGAGAGTCTTGGCTACCAGAGCTGTGTGTTAACTGTAACATCAGGTACAGTTGTCACCAGGCAAAGAGGGTCCAGCCAATCACTGTCAGCCAATATGCAGACAGGGGACAGGTCCGCCAAACTTGGTTAAAGGCCAGGATTCTGGAGAGCAGTGAGAGTAGCCTCTAAGACCATTCTGTCTTCCATTTCCAAAATCACCTTATCTTAAACAACAGTAACTAACACTTACCTTAAACAATAGTAATCACCACAACCCATTACCCATAATAAACAATAATTGACATAACCTACAACCCAAAACAATGTTTCTATTTCAAAAGTTAATCTCGGCTCAGTGTCCATTCTCAGTGGTTAGGGCACCGGCCACATATGCCAGGGATGGTGGATTTGAACCCAGCTCGGGCCTGCTGAAAACAAGTAGTCCCAGCTACTTGGGAGGCTGAGTTAAGAGAATCACTTAAGCCCAAGAGTTTGAGGTTGCTGTGAGCTGTGATGCCACCGCACTCTACTGAGGGCAACATAGTGAAACTCTGTCTCAAAAACAAACAAACAAACAAAAGTTAATCTCTTAAATCAATTGCCCTAAACTCCTCAAGATACTACTTTTAAGGTTAAAGCTGAGTTTACAAAACAACAAGAGTGGAAGACAGGTCACTTAGGACGGACACTGTCCAGACCAGTTGTGCCGCATCGGCCCTAGTCCGATAGGTTCCATCTCATTCTCCCCACATGTGCTTTCACAGTGATGGCCCCCACATTATTCTTTATCACATTGTTTTATAAACTATGTGAGGTCGAGGTTGCATGCATTTACATATAAGTTTTAGGATAACATGGTCTGTGTGTACAATAATACCTTGGTGGGAGTTTTTTAGGAATTAGATTAAGTTTACATATCAATCTGTAAAGAAATGATATTTTTACTAAGTTGAGAATTCCAATCCATGGACATAATTTCTCTGCATTTATTTAGGTGTTCTTTGATTTCTTTTCTTTATTTTTTATTTTTATTTATTTTTTTTTTTGTTATTGTTCTTGCAGTTTGGCTGGGGTAGGTTTGAACCCACCACCCTTGGAATATGGGACGGACGCCCTACCCACTGAGCCACTGGCACCGCCCTCTTTGATTTTTTTTTTTAATTTCAGAGTAGTTTATAAGCAACTATAATCTGTATTTTGTTCTTAATTTTGGTTTCTATATGTTTATTGTTATTATACGGAAGTATAATATTTTCGAAATTTTAACAAGCCTTTCGTTATGAATACTTCCACATTTCCAGACAACACTGAACACTATACAGAGTTTCCACTAGCATTACATCCAGATGTAGCCACTGTCAACATTCCACATCAGTACAGAACACTTATCAAGATCAATGGAACAAAATTAATATATTGTTACCATCCAAAGTGCACATTACGTCCTAATCTCTTACTTCCAACTCAGTGTTCTTTCTGCTCAGGGTCCATCTAGGGACCACACTGCACGCAGTTCTCAGGGATCCCCAAGGCCTGTCCACCCAGGACAGTCTCTCAGACAAGCCCTGCATTCAGTGATGCTCCAGAGTTCCGATGCACACTGGTCCATGGTGTTTTAAATAAATGACTGAATAACTAACTAAATAAATGGGAAGAATAGACAAATACCCTATGCAGGAGAATTGCAAGTAATTTATGCATATATTTGCCTTAATCCTTTAAAACTTTTTCTGTACTTTGTCATGCTTTGACATCTTGGGGTCTTGCTCAACCTGGAGAGATTGTCCTTACCCGGGCTAGTTAATTTCTAGAGATAGTAAAGAGCTAGGCTGACAGCCCACCTTTCACACACAGACTCACCAATCTAGAGCATCCCCAGCCTCCTCCTTACCTGATTCACACACCAAGCCAATATGCTCTACCCAGACACCCAGGGACCATCCCTATACCCAAGAGGCTGCTGCAATTAGATGAAGTAGACGATTCAAAGTGGGCTTACCCTGCAGAGCCTCTCTGTTCTCATGAAAACCACAAGAGTAACCTTTGCCCTGTGTTATTCACTTGTTCCTTCCACCTCCTGGTTGTGCTCCCCACACCATGTGGCCCCTCCTTTTGGAAACTGAGTAAGAGACCCTTGTTTCAAAGGCAATCATCTCCAGGGGTGCCATCTTACTGTACTTGATTCAAACAAAACCTGAGTGCATTTAAAAACCACAATGTGCCCTCAAGAATGTAGAGTGTAACTCCTTACTACTGGGTGTGGGCTGTACCTTCTGATTTCTTTCAAATATGTACTACATGTAAATAGGAAAAAAAAAGTAACTTATAGTGAGGAAAATTGACAAATACTTTCTCAACTGGGTGGTGACAGTCACCTGCAACAGTGACAAGCCCTGTGGATAGGATGTGCCGTGGATATCCTAGGAGGAAAATGAAACTTTATCCCTTCGGTTTTTCTCCCCAAATCCCCAAAGCCAACATCTAATGAGGAAAGTCACAAGGTAAATTCTAGTTGAAGGATTTTTTGCAAATATGGTAATTAAACATTAACTCTCAAAATTATTAAGCTCATAAAAATCAAGAAAAATCTAAGAAACTGTCACCACCAGAAATGGGGTATCCCACACTAGATTCTGTAATAGGGAAAAAAAAAATCAGGTAGAAAAGAAAAAGAGAGAATCGGAATACAGTTTACATTTCAGTTAATTGAAAAAGGTTAATTTGCTATATGAAAAATAGCCTCAGTAGATCAAACTAAAGGTCACTGACAAGAGGGGAAACTGATGTTAGGGTGGAAGTTGAATTGATCAGTTAGTTAGACAATAAATAAAGGAAAAATGTAACAATATAGGCATGTCCAATGTTTCTAATACTAACATGTAATCTTGTGGATATTTTTCAAACACAGCATGCAGATGTAGAAGCCAGGCACAGAAAGACAAATAATACCATGTTGTCTCACTTGGATGTGTAACCCCAAGTCTGAATTCACAGAGGTGCAGAGTAGAGTGGTGGGTGGTTGGGGGAAGTGGGGAGATGCCAGTCAAAGTGCTCACGCTTTCATTTTCAGGACTGGCAAGTTCTGGAGACCTAGGGCACAGAATGATGACTGTGGGTAATGATTACATAGCCCATGTTTTTTATTTTATTTTTTTGCAGTTTTTTTGGCTGGGGCTGGATTTGAACTCACCACCTCTGGTATACAGGGCCAGCGCCCTACTCCTTTGAGCCACACTTGTGCCCACATATTCTATTCTCGACATTTCCTAACAGAATAGAACTTAAGTGTTCTCACCACACACTAAAGTCACTGTGTGAGGTGATGGTTGTTACTTAGTTTGGTTGTTGTAATCCTTTCAGAGTGTGTGTGTACATAAAATATAAAGTTGTACACTTTAAATATATTGTATTTTTTGTCAATCACACCTTAAATGGTGCAAAAATTTAAAAATTAAAAATGTAAAGATATGCAATATTTCCAAATATTTTCAATAGTAACATTTTCTAAGCCCTAAATTCAAATCTAACAGATGTCAACTTTTTAAAAAATTACGTAAGGTATTTTCTAACAATGAAAAATTGGATTGCAAATTCATAACAAAATATGAACTAAACTACAGTTGATGTATGTAAATAAAAACAAAATACTACCTTTAAGTGACTCATTAATAAGTTAAAATATACAAAAACTTAAAATTTTAGTTAAAATTCTATAGTTACAAATATATTTAGGTATGAATTTAAAGGTGAAGCTGAAATATATTTTAAAATAAATTCAAATCCTTAAATGCTTAAATTAATAAAATAAATTTATAACTTAATAATTTATCAAAAATCCATGTCAGCATAAGCCCACAATAAGGAAATAATACAATATAGTTAAGAGCAGATATTAATATAATAAAAATGTAGTCTCTATAGAGTATCAGAAATTTAATTTTTTGAAAAAAATAATTAAATAAAAAATGCTTAGTAAGATACAATTTTCCCCAAATAATTACTTACTGATGTTGAAACAGAAAGAAATGGAAACAAAATTAAGTGAAAAAATAATGAAAATGATTGAATAATTAAAGTCTACCCATGCAAAACCACAACATACATACATAGAGAAGTAATTTATAACAAATAAAGGATAAATTATTCCAAATTAATATTAGACTTTAAGTAAATTTTTGATCTCTAATTTTCTTATTTGAAGCCAATATATTTAATAAAAAATAAAAGCAAATAACAATGCAATAATCCAAAAATATACTAGTTAAACTTACAGTTCCAAATACTATGATTCGAAAAGGAAACTATTAAAAAATAAACCCAGCGAAGATCAAAATCAGAAAGTGTTCCTTCTTGCTGAGAATCATTAGGTCTCCTCTAAAATGTCACTTAGATGGCCCTAAACCAGCATGATTCTTAGTAGTCAAACTGTTTTTTTAAAAGAAGTTGATATAGAAACTACCAGCTGCGAATAGGCTGAGTAATAAAGCCTGTAGGAAGTAAAAGACTCCTTATAATCTTCCTGTGATTTCCAATAAACAAAACTAATTAACTCAAGTCTAGCGCAGGTTCCATTTGCTTACTTTGTAGCAGTGCGTGGAATTGAGGGTATCTTTGGAGCAAACCCATAAACGCTTACTGTGCCTGATGGACTTTCAAAGCCAGCATCTTACCGATTCACCGCATAACAGAGAAGAATTGTACAATAGGAGTCGAGAATAGAAAGGCGCTTTAGTGCAAAGCAACTTACCACTTCTGTTCCTCATTTCGTCATGTGGGAAAAAGAACGGAATTACATAGTGACCTAAAAATGATGACTGTGTCCTTGAATCTAGACGAATCAAAAATCTAAGTTTTCTAATGAAAGATTTATAACCATAGGAGAATAAGGAAAAAGTATACATACGTAAGTTATTTTCACCATTAATTATTAGTTTTCAGTCATTAAGACTCTGACAGGTACCACCTCCCCCGTCTCACGTAGAGATGTTGGCATTTTCAACTTATTTAATAAAGTCACAGTCATCATCATGACTCATGCACAATGATGAACCCCAAATTGTAGTCATTACAAGAAGTCATGAACCTCGATTTCATATAGAATAAACCCTAATTTTTTCCTTAAATGCTAGCGAAATCTAGCACTGCACTAGTATCTTCATTTGCTTCTTGACATAATTCATCCTCAGATCAATACTCAACTTGATCAACTACTTTAATAACAACACAGATCACCTGCATATTAGCTGGGAAATGTAGCTCTGGGTGAGGGTGACAATTAGTGTTAGGATTAGCTGACCTGGATATTATCAGGAGAGAAGGCTGCAGCTCCTGTTACACAGAGGAAAACATCTTGCTCAACATTATCTCTAGGCTAGTACCCTAATTTGAGGAATGATTCCTGTTGATGAGAGTTTAGCAATTTGAGTTTTCTTCAGGCAGTGGTTTCATCAGGTTATTGCAATCAGAAGCACCTGGCACTAGTGGGTTTGATCCTCCTGTGTGACCCTAACAGCTCAGTTCTCAGAAGACTCTGCACATCTAAATCAAGAATACACTGCTGGGTTAAAGTTCAGGAACCCGGAGCTAGACGACAGAGCAGTGCCTCCTGCCTCCGTACATTGACATAAGCACAGGACAAAACAGCAATTCTACAGAAAAACAAGTGATTATCCCTTTTTTCATATTTTTAAGTTAGTTAGTGGAGAAGATTCTGGCCTCCTTGTGGGCAGAATCATTTTGCTTGAGGACCCAGAAGACCCCAGGATAAGATATTGCCCAACAGGGAGGTAAGCAGGTAGCTTCATCTAGTCACAAATCCCCCGGCATCTCCTCGGGTCTCCCAGCTGCATGGCTTTTCTGACTCAAACATACTGATGAATCTTTCATATTTTGAAAAACAAGAAAATTTAAAGTGAAAACCTGTATCAGACATGTGGAACAATTTGCCACACTAGAGAAAGGATCATTCTAATCCGAAGGAAAGGAACATTTTCCTACTTCTGGACAGGCTCTGCAGAAGATAGTTATCCATTTGTATTTTCTGAGTGTCGTATCGTTTTCCTTAGAGGGGAAGGTGTCAGTGACAGTGATGGCTGTGAATTCTCAGACCAAGGCACAGGATCCCCCCCAAGCCCCTGAGGAGCAGGCCCTGGGGGCTTGTGGTGAGGACACCTCTGCCGACTCCAACAGCCTCAGCTATGGGCGGGAAGGGATGTGAAACAGGGAAGGAGGGAAACAGCTAATGGTGCTTTGAAGTTCACAGACTTGCTGGAGGTCACATGTGAGCTATCCCTTACAGCACAGCTGCACTCCAAAAAAGGCGAGGGGCAAGCTAGGGCAGGTGGGAGCCTGGGAGGGCTCAGGTCGAGAGGCAGTGGACCTGGGTGATGCCTGACAGTGTGTCCATGTCGGCTGGCTCAGGCTGACAGACTCAAGACAAGTGGGTTTGTGTATTAACACATTATTCTAATGCAGACTAAAACCACTTGAAACAAGCCTGCAGCATTTCATTATCAGTATAGACAATTAAACTTATATAAAGCTCTCTATTAAAAAAGCACATGTCATCTATAATTTAAAAGCTTTTTTCTTGATAAAATATCCACATACTAGTACAATAATGAAAATAATGTATACATATAAACACACATATAGGTATATATGTGTATATATTTGTGCAGTCAACCCACTATTTTATGTGTAAATCTTGGCAAAGAGACAGCATTTCAAAAATCCCCTTATGTTTTAGATAATTTTTATATGTGTTGTGTAATATGTAAGAATACACCTCTAGAGAATGGAAAGAGGTGTGAAAAAAGTTTTCCATAAGTTACTACATTGTATTAAAAAATGAAGTTATTGACAAGAAGCATAACTGAATTCAAGTCTTACATCTAAGGATTTCGTTCTTGCCCCAGTAATTTCGGAGGGTTAATGTCAGAATGCTACCATAGAAATAGCAGTACACTTGTAATTTGCTGGGTAGATTTCTTTTCTAACCTTTTATAAAGTACAGTTCATTTGATAGGCTAAATAAAATGTTTACTTTTCCTTGAAAAACACAGTAAAAGTCTGATTTCTGTAAAAGTACAGATCCAGCCGAAAGTGAAGCAGCTTTTGTCCCCTAACTTTCCTGGGGCTGTAACTGTTTACTGCTTAGGGGAGGCATCCTCCTGGCAGGGAGAGATTTCGGACCTTCCCAACCAGTCCACAGAGAGCATTGCCACTGGAATGAGAATCTTTCAGACTCTGCACTGGGAGGAGGACCCACTGATACCAACTGGGTCCGTCCGGGAACATGGGGGATGGGTCCCAGAAGCCTTGGGTCCCTTACCCACGACATGTCCCAGCTGACATTGCCCACTCCTATGAGCTCATCCCCAGCCAATCATCAGACTCACTTCCCTAGCCCTTTGTTTTCCAAACCACCATCAAAAACCTTAGCCCACAAATTCTCAGAGAGATGGATCTGATACTTGAAAAATTTAACTCTTCTCCACTGCGACACCTGCTGTTCAGTATCTTGGCCTCTAGGGGGCAGTAGGCCAGGGGCCCAATTTGGTGGTAACCTTCCCACTGTATCTCCATAGGGGAAGTGTCTGCTAAAAATTAATAAAGATAAATACAAATACAAAATTGAGAATCTCATAATATAACATTTAAAATGCCCATGATATAATAAAAATATCACTTATAGGAAAAACCAGGAAAGTCACAATCCAAATGAGAAAAGATAGTTAATAGATGTGATCACTGAGATGAATCAGATGATGAAATTATGCAGCAAGGTCATTAAAGTAACTATAAAAAATTATTCTACCAACATTTACAAATAATCTTGAAACAAAAGAAAAAATGACAAATCTTAGAAAATAAATAGAAGTTATTAAAAAATGAATTATGGGCGGCACCTGTGGCTCAAAGGAGTAGGGCAGTGGCCCCATATGCCATAGGTGGTGGGTTCAAACCCAGCCCCAGCCAAAAAAAAAAAAAATCCTGCAAAAAAAAAAATTATGTATGATTAAAGAACTGAAAAAAAATCACTGAAACAAAACGACTCACTGGGCTCAACAGCAGAGTGGAGATGAGAGAAGATAGAACCAGTGACATTAAAGATGGAGCAATAGCAAAGGGCAATGGAGAGAAAAAGGGGGAGGGAGAGAGAGAAAAGATTAGAGAAAAAGAAGAAGCTAGCAGAATCTAGAGATCCGCAAGATAATAACACAATAGCTAATATTACTGACTTGTATTGCTGGAGTTCCAGAAGGAGAAGAGAGAGAGTGAGAAACTAGACTAGAATATTCAGTGAAATAATGGTTGGAAACATTACGAATTTGTCAGGAGACATATCATAAATATTCAAGTAGTTCAAGTAACCTCATAGAGGTTAACCCAAAGAAGTAAGAAATCCAGGTCAAGCTCCATCACAATTAATTTTGTGAAATTTAAGGCAAAGACAAAACCTTGGAAACAGTCAAGAGAAATAACTGATTACTTAGGGAGGAAAACGTGAGTGAAGTGGAATATTCATATGCATCTATGGAGCCAGAGGAAGGGCACACCATTTTCCCTCATTTTTCTTGGGAAGTAGTTTTATTGGAACATAAATCACATACCATAAACTTCATCAATTTAAAATGTATAATTCAATGTTTCTTATATTTATAGAGCTGTGTCATCATCACCACAATCTAATTTTAGAACATTTTTATTCCTGGAACAAAAATCCAGTACGTATTATCAGTTACTCCCCATTCCCTCTTCTATACCACATTCTTGCAAGGCTGGGCAACCCCTCTTCTTCTTTCTGCAGATGTAATTGCATATTGCATTTTCTGTACATAGAATCAAATAATATTTGCTCTCTTTCGACTAAAGTCTTCAGCTTAGCATGATATCTCAAGGCTCAACAGTACATAGCACTTGTCATTACTGCATCCATTTTTATCACCAAATAATGTTCTCTTGCACAGATTCTTTATTCATTCATCCATTCATGGACATTTGGGTTTTTCCACTTCTTATCTCTTATAAAGAATGCTATTATAAATATTTGCATTAAAGTTTTGTACAAATTTCTACTTTTCAATTTTTGGACAGTAGTCTTCTCTGTGAGTGAAACTGCTGAGTCCCATGAAAACTATGTAGTTAACATTCTCAAGAATTGCCTACAGGCTCCCCTCTCTGTATAGAGGCCGTTAGGTTCAAACCATTTCCTTCTATCAATGGTATGAGTGCTACTTTTATCATGAACGGCAGTTGAGATTTTCTTATACTTTTGTTGTTTTTATTAAAAATGATTAATAACATGGCCTTTAAAAAAATAATTCTGGATCAAATTAGCAGTATCTCTCTTCTTCAAAACAGCACCATCAGCACCCATTTTCATTTATTTTCCCAGTTCTTCTCCTAATAATAATTAACAGAAAATACAGTTATTTTGGCTCAGCATGCATAACTCAGTGGTTACTTGTGCTGGTTATGGGCCCAGCCACATGCACCGAGGCTGGCAGGTTTGAGCTTGGCCCAGGCCAGCTAAACAACAGTGACAACTGCAACAAGAAAATAGCCAGGTGTTGTAGTGGGCACCTGTAGTCCTGGCTGCTGGGGAGGCTGAGGGAGAAAATTGCTTAAGCCCAAGAGTTGGAGGTTGCTGTGAGCTGTGATGCCATGACATTCTGCTGAGGGCAACATAGTGAGACTCTGTCTCAAAAATAAAACATACAAAAAATACACTTATTTTGATGTATAGACACAACCCTTTCAGTTTGACCCTGAAAGTGGATCTCCAGGGCATGTTGTAAGTTGATTTAGATTGAGGACTAGAATCTCTAAACATTTTTCAGTAGTATTTATTAAGAAACATTCACATACTTCTGCTCAGCAAGTATCATGGGCAAGGTCATCAAAGGAGCCAGGCAGCTGTGAAAAGAGGGAATTGTACCCTGACCTAGAGGTTCATTCTGTTTTGGAACATGGAGGCCTAAGAGGTATCTGAATCTCCCCAATCATTAATACCTCACTTATAAAGAACCCAGCATTTCCCATTACTTCTTGAATTGTGCATATGAAGTCTCATATTAAGAGACCATTATGTACACGTATCATGCACACAGCAATGTTTAGGACCTGACTCTGTGCCTGATTTTCTTTCTTTTCCCTGATCCACATGGCACCAAAAATTAAAAATTACTTCAAGTCAGTTATAGAAACTTGGTCATTCTCTGACCATAATCCAAACTAAGAAATTAAACTTAGACCTTGTCATATTTAATTGTTAAGTTCTATAATGCAGGGAAAAGTTACCAGTCCACATTTGTGCCATCTCACATGCCCATTTCTTTCTTTCTTTTTCTTTTTCTTTTTTTTTTTTTTTTGAGACAGAAAGTTTCACTTTATCACTCTGAGTAGAGTGCCCTGGCGTCACAGCCTCACAGCAACTTCAAACTCTTGGGCTCAATTGATCCTCTTGCATGAGCCTCCCTAGTAGCTGGGACTACAGGCACCTGCCACAACGCCTGGCTATTTTTAGACACTGGGTCTCACTCTGGCGCAGGCTGGTCTTGAATTTGTGAGCTCAGGGGATCCACCTCCCTTGGCCTCCCAGAGTGCTAGGATTACAGGCTCACATGCTCATTTCTAAATGTGTTAAACAGCAGTCACATAGCACAAAGCCTTGACTCTGACGCCTCGTCCTGGGTAACAGTCTCCATGCTGGCATCCAGAGCTAGTCCTAAACCTCACTGTCTTTAAGTCAAACTAGATCAGGGTTACATTCTGATTTCTTACACCTGTCACCATATTCGCCAAGCTTATTAGCTGTAGACCACAAAATTCTCTCTTTCTCGCTTATGCCAAAAATGACCTATTTAGTAATGCTAACATATCGAAACTAATGGAAGTATAATGTGATATTTGTTCAAAAAAGTTGAGGAGATATGACATGTAGGTACAAGGATTCCATGTAAGCAAAAGGTAGACTATGTATTTAAGTGAGAGAATTGCACTATTTAAGGAAACGCAGATATTAATGAGAAGGAATATGTCTTTGGCTTGGAGAAACACAGAATATTTATTTTCTTAGTGAATTTATTTTCTAAATGTTTTTGCTGAGAAATTTTATCACAACATTCTATGTAGGACTCTGCTGCTAGTTTGGGTGAACAGCCAAGCATTACAGAAATCAAGCAAAGGACACTGTTTGAGAGCCTGGCTGCCGCCCTGAAATTACAGAGAAACACCAGATGCATCCGCACACTCGAGTTTCTAAGGGTTGGCATTTGTGTCGATGTTATTTTCATTTATTTTTGCAAAATCACTAAAACTGATGCTCTTTGATAGTGTCAAGAAAACCTGCTATCTTCAACACTAGGAGTAAGTTTTTATTTGTTCTCTTACCAAATGGGTTCTGCGGGTTATAACCTGTGAAATATCTCCTCGGACTCTCTTCTTGTCATAGACATGGTCAAGTAATCATGCACAGGACAAGTAAGGAGGGGTGTTTTGCTTTGGGTGTTGGTTTGAGAATATCTTCAGCTCTCCACGTGTAAGATGTCAAAAATTTCTTGATAATTAACATCCGAAGTAGGCCCCCTCTATGCTAGGAGAAAAGTGATTCATTCAAAATGCTCTGTAGCTTTTTGAGGTTCAAATACTGTGAAAGGAAACAATTATATTTTAAAGAATTTGAAAGAGAGATATGAATGTGCCAGGCTCCAGTGAAGGCACTTAAACTACAAATGTCATCGCTAAATACCAGAGAGAGGTGTAAAAATGTGATCCGTGAAACATATGGCCTTGTCAAAGAAGGACTGACAGCCCTCCTACTGTTTCTAACTGAATAATTCAAGAAAATTTGATAAGCTGAGTAGTTTGAAAAAATGGTGAACATTTGTAAAAGCTCAGCTTTCTGCTGTGGCTGTCACCTTAACAAGTTCGGATGTTAACGCTGGTGTGTGCAGTATGGCTTCACGTGGCTAAAAAGGTTTCATGACTTTGATATTTGAAAAAGGCCTTGAAGAAATGGGATGCCAACAGCAAAGGGTACCCTTCTAGTTGACAGAAAACTGGTGATGACCCCAGCTTGCAGCAAATGTTCCCAGAATAAAGCTGCTAATCATACTAGGATTGTCTTTATGAGTTTTGGCCAAGCAGTTGACTCTCCATGCATCAGAAATAATTTTAAGTAGGATAGTTCTGAATTTAAATCAACCTAAGTGTGTGTTTGAGTTCACATCACTGTAATAGCACGGGTCTGAGCCACTCAGCTGCTGTGTGGCCATGATACCTAGAGACCAGAACATCTCTCATTCAGGTTTCAATGCAAGTGTGCACTCTGATTGTTTGCACGAAAAAAGTAGGAACAAGAAAATGCAATCTACGCCAATGTAAAGTAATACACATGTGATATAAAGAGATAAGATTGTTGCTGGGTCATGAAGTTTCTTTTATGTAAAATATGCTAACTTAGAGTTAAGCGTTCTGAAGAAAGTAACATAACATGGAGGTGGAAACCAGCCTAATAGAGAAAAAAAAAAGCCATATCACTTAAACTCAGAATATCCTGGGTTTGGTTTCTGCTCTGCCATTTTCTTCTTTATTATGCAGTGTTTCTCAATCATAACTACCTTGCCCAGGTAATAACAAACACTAGAGGGCTTTAAGCACCAGATGTGTTAATGAATATGAGAACACTTTTCAAGTTTTAACTTCTAAGTCAGAGTCTTTCAACTGTTTTTTATCTCATAGCACACTTGGATCTAGGAAGCACACTGAAATTATGTTGATTTAAGAAAAAGTAAAAAAGATATACTTATGATGCTTTGAACTTCTTTCAAAAATAATTTAATTACTTATCTTTAAAATTTTTCAAGGCACACCTAAGATCCTCTCACAGGGCACCATGGTTCTAGTTGAAAATCGCTCCTCTATGTAAATACTGCTTAGCTTCACCAAATATGTGTTGTTTTCAGTGAATACACATATTTTATTTCTGCTGTTTCAGGATCTTATTGATAAACTTTCCTAGTGAGTTCAGCTGATGCCATGGCACTCTAATCTGGGCAACAGAGTGAGACTCTGTCTCAAAAAAAACCCCCAAAAATAAAAAAAAACATGGGGTGGGAAGAAGGTAACCTGGTGTTACAAAGAGCTGAGTCAGTGAGCATGTTAAACGCAAGCCTTACCTTCCCACGTGTTAGGAGTTTGTTTTACTAACATAATCCCAATAAATATAAAAATGTATAAGTTTATCAGTTCTTTGCATCTATATCTTTGAATAAGGCCATTATTCTTAGAGTGTTTTTAATGGAGAGCTTCGTAGGAGTTCGTGAAAACTGTTGAGGACAGAGGTTTCCCACCTCCATCTTCCACTATCACCTCTTCTCTCTCCTCCTAAAGTGGAGGAACTCCTAGATGTAAAAAACGTTTAATGTAGTCTGTAGGTTGTAGATTTCTTGTAGCTCAAAATTTTATGGGGATACAACTTGACTTCCAAAGTAAGTAAACCTCAGATCAATGCTCCTCTTTTTTCTGAATAGAATTTGCATATAATCACAACAGGTTACCTTGCCAGACAAAACTAGAGCTATAAGTAATGTGTGAACTAAAATGAGACAATTTAGAAAATAATTTATACTGCTTTCTTCATTCTGTATATTGTACAATAGAAGTTAAAAAAGGATAGAGGTCAGCTTTATACATAATTATCACACTAATATTACTTACGAGTCAATTGGCAGAAATAGCCAATAGAGAGTTATACTATTTTTATTTTTTATTTCAGGTTAATGTGTGTGTACACACAACCAGGTGATAGTATTTGAATTTTTTAGGTAGAGTCTCTTTTGTCATTGTGTCTCCCACCCAAAAGGTATGCAATACCCCTTAATGATGTGACCATTAAATGGAAGCAAACCAATGACCCCTTCTGGGGTCCCCACGCCCACCTTCTTCCTTTCCTCTCACCCCAACTTGCATGTAATTGAGTTTTACTCTTATGTAGACATTTATTAATCATCTACTGGCTTCATGTTAGAATTGAGTACATTGGATACTTGTTTTTCCATTCTTGTGATACTTTTCTAGGAAGAATGTGTTTCATCCCCAACCAGGTTAATACAAAAGATGTAAAGTCACCATATTTTCTTAGGGCTGAATAGTATTCAATGGTATGCACATACCAGAGCTTGTTAACTATTCCTGAGTTAATGGGCATTTAAGTTGTTTCCACATCTTGGTGATTGTAAATCAAGCTATAATGAACAATCTAGTGCAAATGTCTTTATAATAAGATGTTTTTTTTTTTTTTCTTCTGGATAGATGCCTAGTAGTGGGATTGTAGTCAAATAGAAGACTTAATTTGAGTTCTTTGCGAATTCTCAATACTTCTTTCCAAAGAGGCTGCATTAGTTTGCAGCCCTACCAACAGTGTGAAAGTGTTCCCTTCTGTCCACATCCACAGCAGCATCAGCAACTTTGGGGATTTGTGATGTGGGCTAATATCTGGGGTTAGGTGATATTTCTGGGTGGTTTTGATTTGCATTTCACTGATAATTAGAGATAAAGAGCATGTTTTCATATGTTTGTTACCCATTAGTCTCCTTCAGATGAGAATGTGCCCTGGACACACTGTACCTACACCCTTGTGAGGCCCTGAGCAGAGAGTCCAGCAATTCCATACCTAGAATCCTAGCTCTCAAAAGTGTGAGACTATAAATGTGCTGCTTAAATCCACCAAATTTATGATAATCTGTCCTAGTATTCCTTCCCTCCTAGTAACCAGCCCTAGAAACAATTTTGTTCTTATCAATTTAATTAAAACTTGCCAGAATAATTAGCAATCCAGGAAAATAAGCCATTCCATCTCTTTCTAGCAATTCACGGAAAAAAGAAAAAAAACATATGTCTGCTGAAGTAGATTAAGTCTCTTTATCTGTAAAGGTCCTTTGACCCTTTTGCCATATTTATTTAATCCTCCTTTTTGCTATCACATCGTCATCAATGAAAATCAACAGCCTCTCTTTTTGCTCTTATTGAACTCATCAATCAACTTATTATATTGCCATCTCCAATTAATATATTGAAATTTTTCTTTGACTTTATATTAGATTATATCTTTGCTACAAAATGGAAAATCTTAATGATATGATTTGTTTACTTCCCATGATCAAAGCCATCCATGTTTGGAAATACAGAAAAATATTCTCATGACACTAAAAGTAAATTCTATGCAATCATTAATCTATAATTTTAGTAGATTCTATTCTACCATGTAAGTTCTTTTCCATGCAAGCCTATGCATCTAAATATATTTTTTCAATACTGATTTGTTGTAGTGCCTTGTATTTAATTCCCCAAGGAAAGTAAATATAGTTCTCTAGCTACCCTTTGAATCATGTGTCCACAAAATTACCATGGACTTGCATGTTTATAAGCTGCCACAGGGAAATGGGGTAGAGTCAATGTTGAAACAAGGGTGAAATATCATCATTATCTTCATGATAAGAAAAAATATTTTCACAAATCAGAGTCAGAACAGAAATGTGCTCCTCCCCCCAGCCCCTTCTTTGACCCCCATGCCCAGGGAAGCAGAGACTTGGAGTAGTAACTTGCTTAGGCAACTCCAAAGAACTCCAACTATTGTCCTCTGGTTCCTGTCCAATGATGTGTTTTCTTCCTTTTGTAAACTGATCTTAAGGAAATACAAAATAATTTCATTTTTGTTTTATCTGCTGATATTCCCTGGAATTTCCTTATTTATTGAAAAGAAAAAAGTGTCAGCTCTCTTATATTGAAGGTGCTATTCATATTGATGTTTCCTTTGATTATAAATTATTCAGGGTACATTGTTAGTCATGTTCTGTAATTTCCACACACAACTCAATAAGTTTGTATATGGAATAGATTTTCAGGCTCATTTACTTTGACAGAATCTGTCATGCACGATGAAGCAGATGCTTTTTTCTAAGCTATCTCGTGATATGAAAGTTGTATAATATTAACCCAGTCAGACTAAGATCAAAATTTTTGATTATTTCTTAAGTTAAATAAAAATCAGAGAGATAAGAATAAGAAAGGGGAATGAGGAAGTTATTAGAAGTAAAATACATCTAGCTGTTTTAGCTATCCTAATGAATTCTGACACTAAACCACTAAAGTAGGTGTTCTTAGCCCATCTCTCTTGATGTTGGTAAAACTGAAAATCAGAATAAACACATTGAACAAATCTACACAGTGCACCTTGTTTTTGTGGAACACAGTGTAGCTACTGCACATTCCAAAGTCATGTAAGACAAACATAACAAATAACAATTTAACTTGACTCTAAGTTAAATTTTAAATTCTATGTCATTTTCACCATAATAAATTAATACAGTAAAGCTAAACAAAAACATGTTTTTTGGAGCAGGTAAGTCTGTTTTTAGTTCTTGCTCCAATCATTTACACAAGGAGTTCTGATGTAACTTTCATCATGAGGGACATTGTCTCTTCTTCTTCCTCATTGACACATGCTGTGACCTTGAGAGATGAGAAGAACTGAAAATTGACCCTTACCTCTGGAGTTACGGATTACTACTCATACACTCTTCCGCTCAAGAAGGCTCCAAAACTAGGCTGTCCTTTTAAGATTTCATAGAATATGTTGCCCTATTTAACTTATATCTGGAAAATTACATAAAAGGATTTAGTGAATTTGTGTCCTTGGGGAGAAAAATTCAAATCCCACTCCTTGAAGGAAGCTTTTATAATAAACTAATATGGAAATGACACCAGCCATCACAAAAAAAGCAGGATTAAAATTAATAATCATCTAGTAAAATGCCCTATTGGTTAATAATGATGTCTGAACATAATTTTGAGACAAAGTTGTCACATATGTAAACTCCTTTTTTTTGCAGTTTTTGGCCAGGGTCAGATTTGAACCCACTGCCTCCGGTATATGGGGCTGGCACCCTGCTCCTTTGAGCCACAGGCACCACCCCCATATGTAAAGTCTTGATTATCTAAATTAATGGAAGGAAGTGGATAGAGTTCAACAGACAATAATCAAATATTCTGACTTGAGAGTGACTGCTTTGGCCATTTTTTTCATTTAGAAAAGACTCAAGATGAACTTTAAATAGATTAATTTATGCCAGCTAACAGTGAGAAATTGATAATAAATAAATGAATAAATAATAGCAAAGATACTTTCTTAGGAGTCATTAAAAGAGAGAGAGAAAGAGAAATAGAGACTAATAAAACATGAAATCCGAGACTTTAATTTGGGGCTGTCCTTGGAGCAAGAGAAGAAGGCTCTGGCTCTGTCTGATATTTATTACGAGCAAACACGCGACACGGGGTAAGCAGAATGTTTGGCTGCCCCCAAGGCTCTTCCCTGCAGACGCAGCAGTCAGGACCATGGCTGATTCTGATGACATTTCCCTTTCTAGCAGTCAGGACTATGGCTGATTCTGATGACATTTCCCTTTCTGTGTCAATGTTCTTGCTGGCTTGGCCCCACAAAGGCAGACAGAGCCTTTCTGCCGACCCCGTCTACCTGCTCTTTAATCATCCGCTGTTCACAGCACTTCTTATGCTCATATCATCGAGTCTCCATTCGTAAATTAGTACATATGTGATTTTCATAATGACATATCAATAACCATAATTGATTGATAAAGTGTCTATTTACAATTTTTAGGCTCCAGTTCTCAGTACCTTTTCACAATTTGAATTCTTGTCACTCCAGTTGGAACTATATATTGAACTAACTTAATTTGTTTCAATTTCTGTTACATCTCATTCTAAACTCATCTAAAACATCTGTGGGTAATGACATTTGAGTGCAAATTGTTATTCATCTGAATATGTCTCCTTTATTATTCTTGTTATTAATATCATTAGCATGTCTTTCTGTGTTAAGAAGCATCACTCATATCAAAAAGCTCCCAGTTATTTAATGAGCACGAAACTAAACTTGTGAAGACTTGCAGAAGGATACAGGAGATTTAAATGTGACTGAAAGAATATTAAATAGATTCAAGTCTGGCCATGATAATTACCATCTTCAAGGTCTGTAAAAACATTAAATTCTGATAGATTTAATAAAAATTATAACCAATATAATGGTTATAATAATGGTTATAATGGCTTAGTAGTTGCTAAGTGTTTTATTTTTACTCTTTCCTGTAGATTATATTTTTCCTATGCAACTTATATATACATATTTTTTGCTTTCCAAAGTGCATTAAGTATTAACCTGTGATTTTAGACTTTTAAAAATTTATTAAGAAGCTACAAAAGTCCATTATTCAGTCCTGTGACACAGAAATCTCCAGAGGTGATTGAGAACTACTTGTGCGTCTCTTCGTTCAGAACCTGGCTGAGTGTCCTCTGCTCCCAATGAATGGACATAACATTACTAATAAAACACTGGAGAGTCAGGTGATTATTTAGCACCAATCCAAACATAGCAAGAATACAAATGCACTCCCTGCATAGCAGTGCCCAAGTAAGAAAAGAATGTCAAAACGATCAGAATAGACACATACACACACACAGGAAAAGTTAGTAACAACAAAAAAGAAAAACAAAAGTTCTTTTTGAAAACTTAGACCACTAAGAAGAATATGTTTATAGGCCTCATTCTGAAAAACCATAAGTATAAATCAAATACAGTTTGTCACAGAATTTAAGACCCCATCATGCCATCTAAAAATTATTTAATAAAATTAACTTTGAAAAAGACACTCAGATGAGAAATATTACTTTGGCATGCACAGACTTAAAAGAACTTGTCTGGATAGGCTCTGCCCCCCATTGCAGTTCAGATCCTAATTCTTGTTCTTTTCGATGAAATTTTTTAACTTATTAGAGCTTTGCTACTACATATGAAATTCTTTCGGTAATCCTTAATGACCAGTGAGGAGACAGATTCAATATGCATTTTGCCTGCAATTCTTCATTTTATATGATTCACTCTCTGCTTGCCTTTAACACAGTGGTTCTCAGCCTTCCTAATCCTGCAATGTATTTTCATTGTTACAAAGGGGTCGCAACCCACAGGTTGAGAACTGCTGCTTTAACATTTATTTGATGTGAAAGATCATTTGTCTTTTTTACCATGTATAAATGAGTTTCCCAAATTAGTGGCAGTTACCAATATAGGGTGTATCGATGACTTTATATTTTACTGTGTCAAGTATTTCATTAGGAACTGTGTGTGTTTTCTTGCTTGTTTTTCATTTAAATGCTTGACTTAGTGAGGATGTTATAGTGGTGTGCCTGAGATGCCAAAACAGCACCCCAGACTGAGTGGCCAAAACAACAGAGATTTATTTCTCACAGTTTTGGAGCCTGGAAGGCCAAGCTCAAGGTGCCAGCGTGTCTGGCGAGACCTCCCTCTGATTTGGAGATGCATCATCCCTGCCCTGTCTTCACGTGGCCTTTTGTTTGCACATACCTGGAGTGAGAGGGATCTCTTGCATCTCCGCCTCTTATGAGGACCTGGAATTAGGACCCCAACCTTATGACCTCACATAATCTCAATTACCTCTTTTATGTCCCTATCTTTACATATGGTCACATTCTGAACAACTAGGGGTTAGGATCTTGGGAAGACATAGCTTAGTCCATAACAGATATTTCTTACATATTGTTTATACTATTAAACAGTAAATACCACTAGTATAGTGAATAGTCATATCTTATTCAGTCACTCTCACCCATTCTAAATAAAGTGAAATAAAACACATAGTTATAATTATGTTCCAGAGTTGGCATGCTGCATATTTATGCTAAACTTTTTTGGTTTATCTGAAATTCATATTGAACTGAGAATCTTGTACTTTTGTCAAATCTGGCAACTAAAACTCTTATTCCCTCAGGCATTGACAGATCATAGCTGATTCTTTTGGAACTTGCCATTAGCTGAATGGCGTCTTCTTAGCCAAATTGGGCCCCTTTACAGAGCCTGCATCGGTAGGGCGCTGGCCCCGCATACCTAAGGTGGTGGGTTCAAACTTGGAACTGGCCAAAAACTGCCAAAAAAAAAAAGGATGTATCCTATAAAAATGTACAAACCTGGATACCTTTCTTCAATTTAAGTCTGAAAATCTATCCCGGATCCAGAGCTCCCCAAAAGATTTGCTGAGGGCTTTGTAGCAAATAAAAATGCAATTTTATTTCTTTTTCTCTTTTCCCAATTCCAATTTCTTCACTTCTCTAGAAGTGTTTGATCCCAAGAATTCTCCCCAGTAAACTTCCTGCATACAGATTGCTATCTCAGAATGCAGAGCCAGCTTCAATGGATGAATCCACTTTGTTTTCTTTCTCTTATTTTTTTTATTAAATAATAACTGTGTACATTAATGCATTTATGGGGTACAATGTGCTGATTTGACATACAATTTGGAATGCTTACATCAAACTGGTTAACATCGCCTTCACCTGACTTACTTAATTGTTGTGTTAAGACATTTATACTCTAAACAGATTTGACATGTGCCTTTGCAATATGCACCATAGGTGAGGTCTCACTGATAACCCTCCCTCCACCAGACCTCCCCCCTCCCCTCTCCTCAACCTCATCTTCCCTCCTTCGTCCTGGACTATAGTTGTGCTTTATCTTTCATATGAAAGTGTGGGTGATTATATATTGGTTTCATAATAGTACTGAGTACATGGATTACCCACTAAGAATGGACTCAAAGAAGAAAAGCACACTGTAAAAAAATTCAGGCTTTGGTGCAGCAAGTCAGCTGTCTGGGTCACATGGCCTGTTAACCCAACCATGTGAGACTCTAACGTTCTTATCATCCCTTGTGGACTCCAGAGAAAGCTCCAGCAAGCAAACTGCAGTGCCCACTTGTGGGGTATTGGAGCCAGGTCATGCCATCTGCAGATAATAATTACATGTTGAAAAAATCAAACAAAGCAGGTTTTCATATGCTACTGCAACTGACCATAGGCTATTAAATAACCTTGAAACCTGAACCTCCCATCATGAGTTAAATTATATTAGAGTCCTCAAATGATAAGACCATTTGAGCCCAGAGAAATCCATATGAAGATGGGAGAGGCACCTTCTCAGTGAGTAATGGGCAGGCCCAGATTAAGATGCATTAGCAACATCCCAGGCCTTATGTCTCTCACTGCTGCACAGGCTATGTCTTGTTATGACAGGGGTTGAAGAATGAAGAAACGCTGAGCTTGGTTCCCAGAGCACTCAGCCTGGTCATGAATACAAGCCAAAATAGAAAGTGATGCATTTGAGCCCCACTCCAGGGTGCCCTGGAAGATAGTGGTGAGTGGAAATATGGCAGAGGACAGTGTAGTGCCTGCTATGTGAGAGAAAAAAAAGTGGTGTGAGGTAGGGACCTGGGCATACACATGGTTTACCACATTGACAAAGGACCTAAAAAATAAAATTGGAAGATCGAGGACAAAGTAGTCTTGGAAAGAATAGAAGGATGAGTTGGTCAGAATGGGCAGAGTGTGAGGTGTAAATAACTCATGGGACTATTCTCAGAGGGCGTCCGTTGTAAGGGAGATGCTCGTGATCAGGTGGGACAGACCAGGAGGGAGAGACCACCGGCTGTGGATGTCAGTGGCCTTGTTTGCTGCATTTCCCAAGACTTACGTAATCATTTTAAACATCTTTGCAGGCAGGGGTGGAGGCCGCTAGGGGGTCAGCAAGGACTTCCTCTTGCCAGAACAGGTCTGGATACCACTCCCACTAAGTGCTGATAGCAGGGCCCTACAAAGAGTGCCCAGCATGGTGCAGTTTCCTGGGATTACGAGCAGAGGTAGAGGGCTCCCAGAGGTCATTTAGTTCATTGGAAAAATTCCATCCCACTTGGGGTAGTACTTTTCTCTTGGGGAAAGATATTTCAAATACACGTCTTTCTTTGTCCACATGTTTCTGGCAGCCTTACTCTCTGGGAACATTCAGAAAGTTGAGATGGTATTCTACACTTACTGCTTCTGACTAAGGAATTTGTTGTACAGGGAAAAGTATGAGACTTGCCACTGGATTCTTTTGGCAAATCCCATCACAAGCAGCTGGCTTGATAGTTCTGTGAGATAGACTACAAATGGCTCCAGCATGGCACCCTCTAAGAGATGGCATCTGACAGTTTCTGTCTTCTCAGAGGGCATATGTAGTCTGGTGTGTTCCTTAATGAATTTCCTTCTGATTTATACCTGTGGAAAAGAGGGAAAGGAGCAAAATTGGACAGAGAAAGAAGGTGACCAGTGATTTAGACCTGATAGCCTCTGCAACCCCATAGGCCACCCTAAAGCTGATAAGGGCTGGGTTGTCCAACACTGGACCAAACAAGAGAAAGTTGCAGCCTATCTCAGCCAGTCATTAGATATAGGAGATATAAAGATAAGAAATGACCTTGGGCTTGGCAACTCTCCAGAGCTCAGGCAATTCCTGTACAGGCTGACAATTGAAGATGGCCTACTGACAACTACCTACCACTGGGACAACAGTCCCAGAGGGGGCTTTGGTAATGTATCTCCATGTTATCATCATCTTCCTTTCAGATTAGGAATATGCCCCTAATCAAATAAAAAATTTGATTTAAACACACAACCAGCACATGGAGCTGTTCCCCATCCACAGAATACAAGCCTTCAGAGCCAGGGAGCGGAAGGAGGCATTCATCCTGGGTGCCCCCCATGATTCCACCTTTCAACCACCGAGAAATTTCTGCTTCCAATCTCACCCTTGGATGTGATAGCTTTGGAGGTCCTAGTTAGCAAGGGAAAACCACTTCTACCAAGAAAGCCAACACATCATTAGAAGCTGGGATGCTCGTTAGGGCGTTTTGGTATCTGTATGCCACTGAAAGGATGGGAAGAGAAGAAGGAAGCTCTGTTGGCTAAGACGATTGGTCTCACTTGCCCAGAGAAAACCATGTTACCTAAACACACTTGGGCCTAAGAGACTACACCTAAAGGCCAGGTGTCCCAGGGCACATTACGGTGCTCCTGTGTCCAAAAGTAAATGCCAGTACCTTGATAGAGATAAGAGCCCAGGGACTGAGATCCCTCAGGATGGAAGATTTGTTTCACACCACCTGATATACAGCCTCATTTAGTCAAGAAATGGGAAGAAGTTAAGGGGAACATATTATAAAAATGAATGATGGAAGGAAGATGTTGTGGGCACAACCTTGGTCCACCGGTTATTTCTAGGGGACGATCCTGGTAGGTATGGGTATTTTATCTCAGTTATTCTTCCCACTCCTTCTTCAATATTCTGTCAGGGTGTAAGTGGAGTCTAACAGCACAATTTAGTTTCCAAATGGAAGTATAGTGATAATTGCATCACATCTTGGTACACTGTGGTCAGAGATAGCTTGAGACTGACTCCCTAATACTTAAAATGAGAATTTCTTCATGTGAATGAAAGACAAGGAAGATTGGTGAATGGATAAGTGGTTGAGCTTTGCCCGCAAGTTTCCATTTTCCTCTTCTAGACACATCCCGTGACACCTTCCGCCCTGCTCCGTGATGCGTGAGGCTCTGCCGGATGGTCTCGTCACCCAGACCCTTTGCCAGCTGGGTTCTAATTGAGGAAGAGAAATGGGATACTGTCAGGTGTTTCTTCCCTGCTCCGGGTGCTGCAGTGTCAATGACCTGCTCTTGATGTTTCACACATGTTGTTGTTTTCCTTAATCCTGACCACACTCTAACAGCAGTCCCTTAATTAGGGTGTCAACGTTTAAACCATTCTGCAGTGGGTACTTGTCCCTGCTGGGACTCTGATGGTTACAGATTATTTGAACTCACAGTATTCATATGTAGTATCATAAACATATAACCTTTAAACTCATTGATCGTTTTGCACCTAAAGAGTCCACTGGCCTCATTGGTGATTCTGTACAGAGTGACTGGTGTCCCTAGAATCATCTGAAAATGTTACAGACAAGCTCCTCATCATCTGTTCCTGATGGATTTGTCACGATCATCAATACAGGGCTTCAGGCAATAGTCAGTGGGCTGAAACCCACGTGCATGAATTCATGCATGAACTATCTTCCACTTAATAAGAGCTTTGCAAAGGAGGTTTCTTTATTAAATGTGTTTAATGGGAAGAAAGGAAGTGCTTATGATAAACAATACTCTCCAAGCAACACTGTGCAACAATGATCAACCCCCTTGATTACGTGAATGCGAAATAGCCTTCAAGGCCCAAAGTGATACACCCTGGCTCTCAGGTGGGCCAAAGTACCGAGGAGGTGATGCCATTGCCTGGAGATACTTCCACACCCTGCCTGCTGTTTCTATTCCTGGGTAGGCCTTAGGCCTCTTTTGTCTTTTCTGTATCTTTTTTTTCTGATTCACAATTCAAGGGGTAAAAACCTAGGAGGTCTCCCATTGATTGAATTGGCTCCCTGGCATAACTTTAACTCAGACAACTTCTGAGTTTCTATATTCATATATACAGAGGGTGCCAAATAAAGGTATAGACCTTTTAAGAAAGGGAAAAAAACTGATTAAAATTGTACTACTCAAGTTGTTTTTGACTTCTCCAATTACAAAAATTGCACAAATGTGATTTGTATTCATCTTTTCCTTATTGGTATATAACAGATTTATTTTTCTTTTTTAAATGGTATATATACCTTTTTGGCACCATCTGTATTTAGAATTGATATTTTAAGTGCTTAAGGTGAGGACCGGCATATATGTGCTTTATAAAAATTCTTCCTTAAAAATAAGATGTGCATTTGACAGATTATAGGGATGTGGGGGAGGAAAAAAAAAAAAAAAAACATAGCCTTGTTGTTTTGACCACACTGTAGCAAATATGTGGGCTTCATAATCTTCAGTGCCATCATTCATTTTTATCAAATGCATCAGCTGCCACCTCAGGCATCTAGTGACTCCTTACAAAGTTATTATTTCTTTACTCTGGGTGACAGGAGATGGATCAAAGATTCTTGTAGAAATCTAAATAACATCAGTAACGTCAGTGAGTTGGTTATGTTATTTTGAATCTGTCCAGAGCATTTTTCCAGAACAAAAGTGTGTTAATGAAATTTTGAGAAATATACTTGAGTGTATTTTCAACTAATCAATATCATGTTACTTTAAAATTTACGATAAAGACTAATAGGCTTAGACCTGATTGAAGATGGCAGCCGAGTAGCAGCTTCTGTGCAGCCGGGCGCAGTGAGAGTGGGGAGAGAGGACCCCAGGCATTTCTGGCCGGTGGGTTTCACCCAGAGGCTTCCCTTTGGTGATACAGGAGGTCGGTGAGAGACTTTTGGACCCCATAAGGAGGACAGAAGCGGTGGAAAACCGGCAAGTGGTAGGTGCGTTTGTTCGGTCAGAGGCTGCCTGCTGCTGTAACGACAGTAATGGGGAGATTGCCAGCAGGAAAAGCCTTACCTGGGGGATGTTTTGTTTGTTTTGGACTTGGACACTCGATTGAACTGCCTTGTGAGATCTTGGGCCCTTGTCCAGAGGACTTTGGGTGTTGTCTTGGGCCCCAGACTGAGCCGCTGAGCTGGAAAGGAGCTAATATCGTTCAGCTGTGGGCTGCCCCTGAGTGTTGCAGTGCCCGGATGGGCTGGGAGACCTTGGGCGAGTAATCTAATGACTGAGCTGCCCAAAGTGGAGATTGAAATGCTGGGCAAGTGTGGAGATTCAAGTATTTGGCAGATTGACAGCTGTGGCCCGCAGGGGCATAGAGGGAGACTGGATTGGTACACTGGATAAACAGGCAGCCATGCCAGGAGAGATCCCAGAGATAAGTGCTTTCCCTGGAAAGCTTCTCCTTGGCCAAGGTTTATGGCTTGGAGTGTCTTTTGAGTGGGCTGAGGAGATAATTGGGGTCCTGAGCCTACAGGGTCTGAATAATCAGCAGGGGCCTCCAGTCCCCATCTCGTACAGCTGGATCAACTTTGGGATTAACATCTCAGACCTCAGAAGATCACCTGTTGCCCAGTCAATTCTGAGCAATATAAACACACTATTTGGTTTTTTGGTTTTGGTTTTTTTTTTTTTTAAATTTCAACATTTTTCCTTGATTTTTTTTTCTTTCTTTTCTTTTTTTTTTTTTTTTGCACCATTCTACTTTAAATACAATCTTCCACTTTTGCCTTCTTCAACAATTAGAATTTCGTTTTTGCTAGTGTTTTTGTCCTTATTATTCCCCCCCACACAATGTTATCCCATATGGATACAAAAGCTTATTTGTTTTTGTTCGATTTACAGTATTTTTGTCTTTCCACTCTACCTGGTGGAGGTGGGGTATTGTGTCTGAGCTGGCTGGCAAAGAGCTGTTGACCTCAAGGGAATCACCCAACCCAGCACCCCTGGAAGTTGGGGGTCTTTAAGGTTGGGCCATAGTTCCCTGCTATACTATATTTCTCTTGTTTCTCTCTTTCAGTGCCTCTCTTCTTTTTGTCAATCTTTCCTTGTACTCACCCCCTCTTCTTTCTCTCTTCTTTAAATCTTTTTTCCCTTCTTGTTCTTCAGTCTTTTTATCCTTCTGGTCTCTCACCATAAGGACTCATTAAAACTTTAGGCCAGCACTATAGTAACTGAAAGAGCAAGAAGAAGTGAAAGAAAAAGTAGGGTAAGGAAACAGATACAAGAAAGCACTCATGAGGAAGAATCAGCAGAAAAATCATGGCAACATGAAATCCCAGGCCAGAGTAACACCTTCCAGGGATTGTGAGATAGCTACCACAGAAGATTCCTCCTATAAAGAAATGTTAGAAAAGACAGAAGGGGAATTTAAAATACAGATAATGGAAACAATGAAGGAAAATGCTGAGAAAGTGGAAAATAATCAAAAAAGCAATGAAAGAAATTGCTGAGAAAGTGAATAATAACCAAAAGGAAAATCAAAAACAGAATCAAATAAGAGATGAACTATACCAAGTATATAAAAGCATATAGCAGAGCTGAAGGAACTGAAGCAGTCAATTAGGGAACTTAAGGATGCAATAGAAAGTATCAACAACGGATTAGATCATGCAGAAGAAAGAACCTCAGAGGTAGAGGGTAAAGCTCTTAAGATAACTGAGATAGTTAAAGAGGCTGAAAAGAAGAAAGAGAAAGCAGAATGTTCACAGACAGAATTATGGGATTTTATGAAGTGTTCAAACATATGAGTTATAGGTATCTCTGAAGGGGAAGAAGAATTCTCCAGAGGAATGGAAGTCATTCTAGAGAATATTGTAAATGAAAATTTCCCAAATATTGCCAAAGATTCTGACATACTCCTTTTAGAGGGATATTGGTCCCCTGGTCACCTCAACTCAAATAGAACTTCTCCAAAGCATATTGTGATGACTTTATCCAAAGTTAAGACAAAAAAAAGATCTTGCAAGCTGCCAGGAGTAAGTGCCAACTGACCTACAGGGGCAAACCTATCAGGGTGACCACAGACTTCTCTAATGAAACTTTTCAAGTCAGAAAACAATGGTCATTCTTAACCTACTTAAACAGAACAATTTCCAGCCCAGAATTCTATACCCCATCAAGCTAAGCTTAAAATTGATGGAGAAATCAAATCTTTTATTGATATGCAAACACTGAGGAAATTTGTCACAACAGGACCAGTTTTACAGGATATATTTCAACCTGTCATACACACTGACCATCAGAATGGACCTTCAGCAAAGTAAACATCCAGACAATATAGGACAGAACCTGGTTTCCCCAATGATGCAAAAGACAAAACTAACCAATGGACTTTCACAAAATAAGATGAATAGAATGCTATCACACTTATCAATTATCTCAATAAATGTCAAAGGCTTGAATTCCCCACTGAAAAGGCATAGATTGGCTGAATGGATTTAAAAACACAGCCATCTTTTTGTTCTCTGCAGGAAACACATCTCATGTCAAAAGACAAATTAAAACTCAGAGTTAAGGGTTGGAAGTCAATTTTTCAGGCAAATGGAACTCAGACGAAAGGAGGGGTTGCAATCTTATTCTTAGATACATGTGGATTTAAAGCAACTAAAGTAAAAAAAAGATAATGATGGTCACTTCATATTGGTTAAGGGAAAAATACAACAAGAAGCCATTTCAATTTTAAATATTTATGCACCCAATTTAAATGCTCCCAGATTCTTGAAACAGACCTTGCTTAGTCTGAGCAATATGGTATCTTCTAACACCATAATAACAGGGGACTTCAATACCGCTCTCTCAGAGCCGGACAGATCCTCTAAACAGAAATTAAACAAAGATATTAGATATTTAAATAAGACTTCAGAACAACTGTACTTGATAGATGTACATAGAACACTCCATCCCAAAGAGATAGAATATACATTCTTCTCATTGTCCGATGGAACATTCTCCAAAATTGATCATATCCTAGGACACAAAACAAACCTCAGCAGGATCAAAAGAACTGAAATTCTACCGTACATCTTTTCAGGCCACAAAGGCACTAAAAGTGGAGCTCAATTCCGACAAAAATGCTCAACCTCACACAAAGGCATGGAAGTTAAACAACCTTATGCTGAATGACACTTGAGTGCAAGAAGAAATAAAAAAGGAAATAATTAACTTCCTTGAGTATAACAACAATGAAGACACAAACTACCAAAACCTGTGGGATACAGCAAAAGTAGTCCTGAGAGGCAAATTTATTGCTTTAGAAGCCTACATGCGAAAAACAGAAAGAGAGTGAATCAACAAACTCACAAGCCATCTGATGGAATTGGAAAAAGAAGAACAATCCAAGCCTAAACCCAGCAGAAGAAAAGAAATATCCAAAATTAAATCAGAAATCAATGAAATTGAAAACAAAAGAATCATTTAGACAATTAATAAAACAAGGAGTTGTTTATTTTGAAAAAACAAATAAAATAGATAAGCCTTTGGCCAGACTAACCAGAAATACAAAGGTAAAATCCCTAGTAACCTCAATTAGAAATAATAAAGGGGAAATGACAACTGATGCCACAGAAATACAAAAGATTATCTCTGAATACTCCCAGAGACTTTATGCCCAGAAATTTGTCCATGTGAAGGAAATGGATCAATATTTGGAATCACACCCTCTCCCTAGACTTAACCAGGAAGAACTAGAGCTTCTGAACAGACCAATTTCAAGCACTGAGATCAAAGAAACAATAAAAAATTTCCCAACAAAAAAATGCCTTGGTCCGGATGGCTTCACATCAGAATTTTACCAATATTCAAAGAATATTACCAAGAAGAAGAATTTTACCAAATTTCAAAGAAGAACTTCTTCCTATACTGCAGAAATTATTCCAAAATATTGAGGAGGAAGGAATCTTCCCCAATACATTCTATGAAGCAAATATCACCCTGATATCAAAACCAGGTAAAGACCCAACTAAAAAGGAGAATTTCAGACCAGTTTCACTAATGAATATGCAAAAATCCTCAACAAAATTTTGGCCAATAGATTACAGCTTATCATCAAAAAAGTCATACATCATGATCAAGTAGGTTTCATCCTAGGGATGCAGGGTTGGTTTAATATTCAAAAGTCCATAAACGTTATTCACTGTATCAACAGAAGCAAAACCAAGGACTATATGATCCTTTCAATAGATGCAGAAAAAGCATTCGATAAAATTCAGCATCCTTTTCTAATTAGAACACTGAGGAGTATAGGCATAGGTGGCACATTTCTTAAACTGTTCAAGGCTATCTATGACAAACCCACAGCTAATATTTTACTGAATGGAGTAAAACTGAAAGCTTTTCCTCTTAGAACTGGAACCAGACAAGATTGTCCTCTGTCTCCATTACTATTCAACATAGTGCTGGAAGTTCTAGCCAATACAATTAGACAAGACAAGAAAATAAATGGTGAAAAAAAAAAAAAAAAAAAAGACTAATAGGCCTAAAGTAGTACATGTGGTTTTCTTTGCTAATCACTTTAATTAAAATATTTACATGTAGAGTATATTATATATATCCCCCAATATTATGTGTTATATCATACAAAAAGTTATCTGAGACTTTATTCTGTTACCCTGAGACACAGTTTAAGAGGCAATTACAGATGTTTCACCAGGACAGGTATTTATCTGCCTGGCAAGACTGAGGTTATGCACATTTTCAGGGCTTGCTTCTGACTCCACGGAGTAGTCTTTTAAGACATCTGAGAAATATGGAGAATTGGGAAGTGCACAAAAAAGTTTGAGGTTTTTAACTTCTAAGTTTAGATATCATTAACCCATGAACTAGCTATTGGCAAACATTCATTTTCTGAACAGTTGTTACATTCTTTCATTTAGCTTACAGCTATTTCTTGAATCTCATATATTTTTAACTAGTGCCTGCTTTCCCACTTAGACATTTTCTTCCCAGTAAGGTAAAAATGTGCAAATTGTTAAAAAGTAAAAGTTTGTCATTACGGATAGCATACTTAGATGATCAATACTCAAAATGATCCTAACTGCTATTATCCAGAGAAGGCTTCATTCTTTCAGGAATTGAGTTAAGTGTCTTACATAGTTTTCCTTTAATCCCAACAACCCAAGTATTATAGTTGTCTCTTTTTTATAAATGAAGGTACTAAAGGTAACACATGATAAGGATTTGCCACAGGTCTGAGGACATATTATTAGGGGCTCAGGGTTGTGAGCACAGACATTTGACTCTGAGGGTGGTGTGGGCAGAGGGCTGGATGTTCCATCCCAATCTCCAACCTTGTTTACTCCAAAGCTGCACGGAGACCCAGGGCCCTGTGGAGCGAGAGCTCCTTCTACCACACATTCGCAGCTATAGTGGCTGTTGGGTAGACTGACTCTTCAGCAAAAATAAGGAACGAGTCCAATTGCATTCAGAGCAAAATGACAACCTTCAAGGGAGAATCGTCTTGAAGGATAATGATACACTGCGATGAGCTGTGCCTGCAATCCTGGTCATCAGGGGTCTTGTCTCCAACTCCAGCAGTACTCATCTATCATCTCCTGATGATTTGTCCATAGTCCCGATGAAGGAAAATCAGCCTGACCCTCCCCCATATAAATATCATCTTTAAAATAAAATAATGTTTTATACCATTGGTGATTTATCCACAAACACCAGACAATTGAAATAGCGTACATTTATTAATATTAATTTGTATTAATAAAGTGCTATATTTATGCAGAGGCTACAATTTAACTTTAGAAATGTTGGTCTCTTTCCCCAGTATGAATTAATGGCATGACACAAGTCACTACACAGCATGTAATTATTTGCTAATGAGTTGTAATCATAAGTAATGTCCCAAAGAGTAAATTAAGTATTCATTAGAAAATGCAATCATTATTAATTATATTAATTATTTCAATTAAAAGGCAAAAATACATTTTTTTAAGTTGCAGCTGTTTTTCTTTTTTGGCCGGGGCTGGGTTTGAACCCACCACCTCCAACATATGAGGCTGGCACCCTACTCCTTTGAGCCACAGGTGCCACCCTAAAAATACAATTTTGTATGAATCAGTGATTATTTTCCAACTTTGAAAAATTCCATTCTCTGGACTTTCTAAAAGAATAAATACAAAAAATAAAATGGGCAGGGATATATTTATATAATATCTAGTGTCTACTGGGTTTGAGGACATATGGAAATGATCTGTGCAGCCATTTTTCGTCTGTACTCACATGAAGCTGTTAATTTGGCATTTCTATACCGTATAATGTGAGCCATCCTTCATATTTTAACAAGTAAAACCTGCATGATGAGTAACATTCCAATTTCCTCAGTACAGTGTTATGACAAAGACTTATAATTCTTACAATTACATTAGAATTATTTTGTCAGCCTTGTTTTCCATTATTTCTTGCCGTTCATCTCGTGTCTGGGGAACCAGGCTGTGTTGTGGCCCATAGAAGTGAATACTTTTGCTGCTTCTCTACCTCTACATCCTAGCTGTATTCTTTTATTTGTCCTTTCTCTTTTAATGCTTTTGATTCAACAATTCATTGAATTTATTGAGTTCATTTACATTATGTTTTTTAATTAAAGCAAAATTCACTAATCATTAAATCGATCACTTTAAGGCAAGAAAATGAGTGAGCATCATTTAGTACATTGTTGAACAACTTCTGGATCTATCTAGTTCAAAAACATCTATATTGTCACAAAAAAACTCAGTAGCCAGTGAACAATTACTCTTTATCTCTCCCTTTCTCATTCCCTCACAACTACTAATGTGAATTCTGTCTATATGGATCTGCCTACTGGAAATATTTCCTATAAAAGGAATCAGATAAAGCATGATGTCTTGTATCTTCTTTTATTTAGCATTAAGTTTTTGAGGTTTATCACCCTAAAGCATAGATCAGTGAGTACTCAATTTTTTTCTGTATGAATAATCTTTTATTGTGTGTATATACATGATATTTGTTATCCACTGATGAACCGGGATTCTTTCCTCCTTTTGGCTTTTGTGAATAGTGGGCCTATGAACATGCCCATTTTCATTTATTTAGGGAATCCATCTAGCAATGGAATGTCTGGATCATATATGAACTAGAGAAGTTCAGAAGCACTTGGGCAGGGAGAAGAAAGAGTCAGCAAGCTTGAAGACAGGACAGTTGATATTTCTGAGGAGAGGAAAGATAAAAGAATGAGGAACAGTGAACAGAGTCTTAGGGAACTGAAACACCATTAGGGGTGCTGACAATATGCATTCCAGGAGACCCAAAGGAAAGAAGAGAAATAAAGGGTTAAAGGAATGTTTAAAGAATTATCAGCTGAATTTTTTAACAAATGGTTAATCTTTAACTAATGGTGCTAGGACAACTGGATTTTCACGAGCAAAATAATAAGGTTGGATCCCCTACCTTAAGTCATATTAACTCAAAATGGATCAATGACTGTTTATGGCCATATGACTCTCAGAATAAATTCATAGGAGTAGATTTTTAAGACCTTGTTTTTGGCAGTGGATTTTTAGATATGACACCAAAAGCAAAGGCAGCAAAAGAATAGTTGTTAGACTTCACAAAAATGTTAAACTTTGCTGCATCAAAAGATATTAATAAAGTGAAAACAACCTATATGATAGGAGAAACTATTTGCAAATATTATACTTGTTAAAAAAGTAATATCCAGATATATAAAGAATCCTTCCCGAAGGGGAAAGAGAGAACCAAAGCAAAGGTCAGCCTCTGTGCCTGTCCCTCGGGAAACCACAGAAAGGTCAAAACACAGTATTTTACTAACATAAATTTTAAGCATCACAGTCCTTTGAGAACATGGTGCATTTTCGCCTCCCGGCTCCAGAAACCTAGGAACGTGGGTTATTATTTGTTATTTTGTTTATTGTCTGCCTCACCCCTGTGGAATCTCAGCTCAATGATAGGAGAAGTCTTTTTCTATTTTATTCACTGCAGTCCACAGGAAAGACCCTGCTGTTTGCTGGAGCGTGAGAGAAGGTAGATGAACAAGAACCACACAGCACTTTCTCCCCAACGCCATCCATTTCTTTCTTCATTCAATAGTGCTCCGGTTGCTCTGAGTGTTAGAGTCTAGAATTACAATGAAATTAATTCAAAAATTTCCTTTTGATGTGACCTTCTCTTTCTTTCCTTAAACATTTAAGTTTTAAATTTAACCCAAGCTAAACTTTTCTTTCAAGTCTTTCTTGGTTTTGTTCAGCTCAGTAAACAACTCTAATTTTTTCTGTTTTCTTCCTGGCTTGCCTTATTCTACTGCCATAGAAACCGTATGAGATCAAGGCTTCCATTTAGTCCACCGCTATGTGTCTGGTATCTAGAAACTGGGTAAGCACTCAGTAAATATTTGTTGAATAGATGTTGACCTATGTTATCGTCTTCCCACAAAGTTATACGTAGGTTCCCACTACGCATTAATCTCTCCTGTTTACCCTGCAGTCTGTCGCTTGCTGCGATTCGTGTTAGAGTCTGTCTCTCCTCCTGCAGCCGTACACAGCCTGTAAACACCTTGACGATAAGGGCATGTTTTGTTTGCCTACACGGTACCCGGCCAGGCACAGCTGCTCAGCTACTGTGAATGGGTTTGAAATCCCTAGATGGATTCTAAACCAGCACAGAGGAGTTGATTTAGAGGCATGGTGAGTCTGTATTACATAACTAGCTGACTCGTCCCCAGACTGTCCCCTGTCCATGGTGGTCATCTGAGCTTAGGCTCTGCTCATTTCCTCCCCGATTCTCAGTTGTTAATGGCTCATCCTCCTTCTTTACCCTCACATATCTCAGAGGGTCCAACAGAGTGTATTATACTTGTTGATTTTTGTCAAAGACCTAAGCTACATTGTTTGGGCCCAATAATTATTGCAAATAATCAGAGATCTGGTTGAAATGAAACAAAGTTATTTTAAGGACCCTCTAATATAAATTGTCCTTTTTTTTCTCTACTTGTAAAGTTTTGTTTGGGAACACCACAATTTTCTTATTGTGTTCTGTTAATTAAAACTTTTGAATTTATCTCAAATCCTTCCTTTCCACTACTTCTCAGATTTTTGGTTGTTTTTGAGTAGTAGACCAGTGATAAATAAAAAAAAAAAAATAGCAGTTAGAACAAAAATGTAGCAACCAACATGTAAGAATTAATATTCGATCACGGTATTACTTACGGTACAAAGTGGAACCAATCACCACTTACATTAACAGTAAGAAAATTGTCAGGGAAGTTTGGAATACTGATATACAGAAAGGGGTATCAAAGGGCCTTACACAATATTGAGAAATAGATATAAAATGTTAATTAAAAACAGAATGAAATCTAATATGGTGTATGATACTAATATTGTTCTATCGTTAAACTGTTCCAATAACAAATAATTACTATTTCAATATTTTTTGGGGCCAAACAATTTAATTTAGGTCTTTGACAAAAATTGATAAATATAATAGCATTTTATGGACCTTATTTTATTTTTCAAAAAACACACTCAACAAATAAATTGAATATAGCTAATTCTTCATTAAAATTTCAGGCTCGGCACCTGTAGCAGAGTGGTTACGGCCCCCGCCACATACACTGAGGCTGGTGGGTTAGAACCCTGCCTGGGCCAGCTAAACAACAATGACAACTGCAACAAAACTTAGCCGGGAATTGTGGCAGGTGCCTATAGTCTCAGTGACTTGGGAGGCTGAGACAAGAGAATCTCTAAAGCTTGAGAGTTTGAGGTTGCTGTGAGCTGTGACATCACAGCACTCTACCGAGGGCGACATGGTGAGACCCTGTCTCAAAAAAACCCCAGAAAATATTCAAAGGCTTCTATGAGATCTGTTATGCCTAAATTTATATACTCATTCAGTCAATTCAACAAATATTTTCTGAGAATGTAAATACGCTGATTACTTTGGAAGGTGCTGGAGCTGGGTTGTTGAGTGAAATAGACAGGACCTTTCCTTCAGAGCAACAGGCTTTTCTTGGAACTGTTAGAACTTGGTGTTACATTCCTGGTATGTTCACCTACCAGATGAAGCAGGTGAAAGTATATGTGTCTTAAGGCCAAGGCTTATACCAGTAATAGTCACGTCTTTCATACTTAGCATCGTGTCTGCCACGCAACAATGACCGAGTGTGTGTTTTCTAAATGAACATATTGAGAGGTATTTTCAAAACTTTAAAATTCGTTGTAAGTTTTCAAGTCAAAATTACCAATGAAGCAGTGAATAAGACAATGAGATAAAACAACTGTATGACCACCATAGGATCACACCTGTTGTACAGAAATTACTTAAAGAGCTATTTCATATTTTCCTGTTTTGAAAGAAAAACAAAAGTCAAGGTACTTTGATAAGAAAGCAAGAGCTGATGACTGAGAAGCTTTGCTGTTTAGTGTTGCTAAGTTTAATCAAACTTTTTAATTTAATTTTTTATTAAATCATGATCATATACATTTATGGATGATTTGATATGCAATGTGGGATGCTTAAATCAAACTGATTAACATAACCATCACCTCACTTACTTTTTGTGGTAAGACATTTGTACTTTACTCTTAGTTGTGAAATGTACCCTTGCATTATGCACATCAGGTGGGATGCCCTCCTTCCTCTCTCTGCTCCCCTTCCCCCTCCTCCCTCCTCTTCCCACTCTCCCATCCTTGCTAGAATGAATTTGTGTTTTTTCATTTATATGAGTGTCTAAGTGTTTATATGCTGGTTTCATAGTTGTGTTGAGTACATTGGATACTTTTTCCCCACACTTGAGATACTTTACTAACAAATGCTTATTACAGCCCAATCCATAATTGCCAAGTCATGGAAGCAACCCAAATGCCCATCAACCCATGAATGGATTAATCAAAAATAACTAAAGAGGTTTTAAAGTATATGTTTTTGACATACAATTAATAAACCATAACAACATTTTTTTCTCATAAAATCATACATTTAAATAAATATTTAAGAACCACTTTTCTGCTTCTTATGAAAGTACCTTTGTACTAACTTAGAAAAGGATGAGTGCTACGTTTGGAAGGAACAAGTGTGAAGAGATTTTCTGGGAAGGAAAATGTTCTTGGTTTTGTTTTCAACAGTATAAAACTGAGCTCAGGGATGAAGTGGGACTTCTGCAGGGACACCCTGCTTCTTCAGATGATGTGAAACCCCACCAGCTCTCTTGGCTTCTCCAGGTTGTAGCCAAGCTGTGACCTAAGCACTCATCAGCTGTATCTGCTATGAGGAAAGGCCTGGGCTGGGCCTGAGGGCTCCTGAGAGAACTCGGGGCCGTGACCGATGCTCCACGCTGGTTCCCTCTGATCTCTTCTCCTTTGAGCCTGAATGTTGGGTGGACTCAATTTATCGGAGAATGACTGCATGTCAGAGAGAAGTGAGGTGACCTCTTTCTCCTCCCCCAAGCCCTTTCCCTAAATCATTACAAGTCATATAGGCTCTCACAAGATAAGAGATAACATGGCTATAAAAAATAAAGCTATAAAAATCTTTGTAACTAAACAAAGAAATAAACTTACATTGAGTATATATGTGTGTGTATATATATAATATATAAATATATATATATATAAATATTTGAAATCAGAATGAAGAGAATAACTTAAAAAAAATCCTAACTGCATAGAGTTTATGGGAACTTGGCTGTTCCTGTAGTTTGCATGCTATTTGTTTGAATATGAAGAGGGAAATTTGTGTGTATTATCTTGTTACAATTTCCTGGTTTTAACTGTAATTATATATATTTATACATCTATAATTATAATCAACATATTTTATAAGGCTTCAGAAGCAAAAGCTATTGCTATTGTATTGAGACCCCCAAGTCACACATATCTTTTTGATACAATTTTAACATTTATTATGAATTATTGAAAATGTATGCTTTGTCTTAACTCTTTAGGAATAACAGTTAAAACCAGCAAGTAACTCATCTGACCTTCAACAGGCAAATGGTTAAACAAACTATCCTCCATCCAGAGCATGGACTAGTACTCAGCAATGGGAAGGAAATGTCTGTAGATAAAGGTGACAACTTGGAAAAATTTCCAGTTATACTGAGAAAAAAAGCCAATCCCCAAAAACTACAAAATCTGAGTTTATATTTTATAACATTTGCAAAATGACAAAACATGGGAAAGGAAAACAGCTCAGTTGTTGCTAAGGGTGAAGTGTGGGGAGGATTGATGGTGTAGACCAATGGGGGTGCCTGTTGATGGGCAGTGCCAGGGCAGCCTTGAGGAAAACAATCTATATAGTGTCTGTATCAATGGTGGAATCTTAGTTGGATATAGTTTGATAGTTTTGCAAGATGTTGCCCTTGGGGAAAACTGGGTTAAGGGTACATAAAATCTCTGTACATAGTATTCTTTTTGACAACTGCATGTACATCTCTAATTATTTCAAAATAGAAATTTTAATTTGAAAACAGTGCTTTGGATATAAAATCAACAGATATATATGAAACTTAGTAAATCTGCTAGCAATGGGAACAATAAGAACTTAATTTCCCAAGGTCTGAATTTTAATGTCTACAGTGCATTAGATGAGGCTTTCATAGTACTCCGGACAGTGTTTTTGAAGTATCTGATATTATCTATATAAAGAGCACATTTTAAAATATGAACAGTTGAGGCCAGGTATGGCGGCTCAGACCTGTAATCCAGCACTCTGGCAGGCTGAGGTAGGTGGATTACTGGAACTTGCTCAGGAGTTCCAGACAGAACCTGAGCAAGAGCTAGAACCCATCTCTATTAAAAATAGAAAAAAACTCCCCAGATATGTGGAGGTCACATATAGCTCCAGTTACTTGGGAGGCTCAGGCAAGAGAACTTCTTGAGCCCAGGAGTTTGAGGTTGCTATCAGCTATGACACCAAGGTATTCAACCCAGGGAAACATAGTGAGACTGTGTCTCAAAAAGAAAAAAAAAAAATATATATATATATACACACACACACACAAATATGTATGTATATGAATAGTTGATAAATCTAAATACATACATTTTGAAATAAGTTCTTTATAAAAATTCAGCTTTGCTTTCCAATCTACAGGTTATAGAAATGTGTAAATGTTTACAACTGCAAAGGATGGATAACTTGTAACTTGCTATGAACACGTGGCAGGCAGATGGTCTCACATGTAAACTCCCACAGTCTGAATGAGGCTGAAGTTACGACCTCTTGGCTTCCTTTCCCCAGGGCTCTAATACACACATTTGAAGAACTGTTGATTTATAACATACAGGATTACAGCTTTTAAAGCATGTGGTAAATACTATGTAAAATCATTTAAGTACATGTAAATTATTAGACCGATCGTTTAAGTACATGTCATTTAAGTACATGTAAATTATTAGACCGGCAAGATAAAATAATATGTAATATAATTTGAGCTTTAATGTGGATTGTAACACTTCATTAAGTCCTTATAGTAACTACATAATATTGGTCTTGTTCATTAATCCATTATGTTGATTAAAAAATACACATAGAAGGGTAATAAATAAGTCCTCCAATTCATACAGTAGTGAATGAAAAGCTGTTTCTAATATCAAGCAGCCTTAGTGCCAATCGGGTTTCTGGATGACTGTCCAAAGTTAAGTATACATGATGACTCATTGACCTTGTAATTTCTGTATCTTGATTTTGTTATCAAAATGTGTGTTTTAACTGTGAATGACTCCCTTTTGAAGCTGGCCAATGGCTTCAGAGGAGCGTGTTGAAAAATGTCTAGTGAATCAGCCTTTTGCAAAGATGGGTTCTGCTTCTAATGGCTGCAGGTAACAGCAATTCCTATCAAAGAAAATGGTTCAGCAGCACTGAACATTGTTACAATATTGAGATGAGTACGCTCAAAATCTGTGACTACTCCTCCTTGGCGAGGACTGGAACACGTCACTGGGTTAAGGGGGCCATTTCCTCCAGAGAGTCCCCACTGTAACTCATTTCCCACTCCTGTTAAAACAAAGTCTTAACCTCTGTGGAAAAATGACTATTTGCCAAGTACATTTTTTTTTCACTCCTACAGGCATTTGTTTGTTTACATGTTTCTTTCTTGTAATTCTTTGGAAGCTTCTGGAAAGCAGCAGTTTTATTCATTTCTTTATCACGAGCTCAAGCGTGCAGTTCCTAGTACATAAAGGCTTCTTTTTGAGTGTTTATTATATTCAGTTGGAACTTGAGAGTGCTTTATTGTGTTACACTTTAATTTTGGCCGTTCTACTTGCCCTGTTATAACTCAGACGTTTCACATGTTACTGGAGATACGACTTATTCTTGGAAAGACATCTTGTTATTTTTCTGCTCAGTGAATGTACCCTTTAAGTAGATAGATCTACCTTAGAACAGTTTGACACTATTCAATGAACAGATAAAGATTCCATTAATTAAAAAGCCATTCCTAATTCACCTAACTAAAGAGAGCTACAATTTCCTAAAAGATTTGTACATAGACATTAAACAAACAAGACCTTATCAAATGGCTGTGTTGACTTTAACTCTGGTTCAGTGTGGGTACTTCTGCAAATGATCTCATCAACTTGTTCATGCTATTCTCTTGTCTCTCGGACATAGCATCACTATTGGCTCATCATCAATATCTAAGCAGGGAACTCTTGTTAACTTTTAATGTTTAACTGCCTAAACTTTCCAGATAAGCATTACATAATTATGTGGTTACTGACCAAGCCCAATCACTGTCACAATAAAATAATTGCTGCACAATATTACTGTCTTCTATTTCTAATCTAAAGTGATATCCCCAGGTGAATTCACTGATAAATATTTCACATATGACTATGAAAATAAAATAAGACATTTCAAGGACAAGACTTAATTTGTTAACTGTCAAGAATAAATTTAGACGACCTGGAGAATGTTCATGACATTTCTTGACTATCTGAACATTCATTTATTCATGAATTATTGAACTCACACTTTAAAATACTGTACTCAAAACCAGAACAAAAGATACCTGCCCTAACAAACTCTTAAACTTTATAAATGAGAATTTAATGTGGTACAGGAAAAGACATTTTAATGACAATGTGAGTCATTGACTACTGAGAAAGTTAATACAAATTCTCATAAAATATTTATTCATTTGAAAATATATAAAAGCAGCTGATGCATCCGATGTATAGAATATGCATATTCCAGAGTGAAATTCCATTATATTGCTAAGCAGTATCAAGACTTTATAAATATGTGAATTTAATAAATGTTCACAGCTCCAACACAGTGAGTGCCGACAGTCTCTGTTATATTTCAGACAAAGAACTTATAGAAACCTTTTCCAAAAGTCTAATTTTATGTTTGATTCATTGTTGGAAGTGGTTCAATAATGAAATCAGTAAAAGGGAACAAGTGTCTTCTTCCATCTATGAACTTGTACTTAGGGATAAGTAGGTGTTAAATATCTCCCTAAAAGGCAGGGAGGCAGCCACCTGTTGGAGGGAAGAGAAGGAAGGTCCAGAAGAAATAAGATGTGACTAAATCCGATGTTTAGGCAGAGGGGAAAGACAAGGAGAATGCTAAGAAAAAGAATTAGCTCATTAATGCAAGCTGTAGCCAGAATCCCTCCCTCTCTGCTGGGTCCTTGGTCTTGGAGATTCAAAGAACAAATCCACGGCCCAGGTGAGTCAGGAAAAGGACAGATTTTATTGACACATAGATAGATAAGGCAAAGAGGGCAGCAGAACCTCTGGCAGCAGAAGGGGCTGGATGGCTGGCCTGTGTGGGCCTTCTGTCTAGGGGCTATATACTGCTTTTCCTATCCTGTGGACAGGGGGTCTTAGGGAGATGGAATGTCCAACCATTGGGTACCAGGAGCCTAGAGGCAGAAGTTAATTGCAAAACTTCCCTTGTGAAGGTCTGTGGTCCAGCATGGACATATTCCCTGCTCCGGGAGAGGCAGACCAGATGGGATCCTGATTAGGCAGGTTTTTATGAGACTTTTTGTGTCCAGAGATTGGGGTCTGCAACGAGGTTGATCTCTGAGCTCACCCAAGCCTAGAAAATGGGGTGGTGTGTTCCTGGCCAGCCTGAGTGAAAGAACCCTGTATCACTAGTACGAGAAAGGGCATGGATTAGTGATCTTTATGTCAAGTCTGCAGAACTGAGCTCAGTATATAACTAACTTATAAATTAACTGTTCTTGAGAGGATGGTCACATTTGGGCTTTAATGAGTGGTGCAGTTGGCTCTCCATATCCCAAGCTCTGAGTCTGATAGTTCAATGAATTGCAGCTCTAAAATAGTTGAAAAATATATATATAGCAATAAAAAGTAACGCAAATAAAAACCAATACAGTGTAAGAACAATTTCCATAGCCTTTACATTGTACTAGATAGTATAAATAATCTAGAGATACTTTAATGGATAGGAGGATGTGTATTGTTTATATGTAAACACTACCCCATTAAAGATAAGGGATTTGAGCATCCACAGATTTTGATATTTGGGAGAGGTCCTGGAACCAATTCTGCTGCTGTAACTGAAGGACTACTGCACTGATGAGAGAAAAGTGCCCCAACAGCTGGCAAAGGCTGCAGACCCACAGTGAGGCGATGGCTGCTCGACTTTCTGATTGAAACCAGCCCTGGGTGTCTGAGCCCAGCTTCAGACACTGAGTGGATAACCATCTCCCTACTTGCTTGAGAGGGACCAAGTACATAGGCCTGCCTGCTTTCTGTTAGGCGTCTAATTCCACTGACCTTTACCCAGTGGAAATGCCTTCTGACAACACAGCCAATGTGCATTCTGGCTTTCATTATTGACATGGATTTGGAGGTGGAGAGACTGTTATGTTTTAGCCTAGATGCTCCAAGATTTATAAATTCCCCTCTCTTCTTAAACTCTGTGAAACCAGAGAGGACGAGGACGAGAGCAACTTGAACGTGGGACCCCCAAGTTAAAGGCAGCGGGCAGCAGAGGAGAAAACCCGCGGGCAGCTCCGGCTGCCCAGGGATGCGGCCAGCCTTCCCACTCCGGACCCCGTGCCCTGCCTCCCGCAGGACAGCGTGCCCGAGGGGACCCTCGCCAAGCCCGGGACAGGGGCAGGCAATATCAAAGATACAGAGAAGAACCAAAATTAAAGTGAATGCTCGGCCCAAGGAAGCTGTCTTTTGGCAAATCGAAGCTAAAGCAGTGACACAGCGTGTCGTTAGAGAAAGCATTTCCACCTTGAAAAGAGAATTCTGCTTTCTGAGCAGCAAGAGTGCCCAAGGAGTGGTCAGCAGAGTCAGCCTGAAAGGACTCCTGTCTACACGCACCCAAATGGTCTCAGAGTGCCGAGTGGGAGAGCATCACAGCGGAGAAATCCACCGTTTAACCACGGAGTTGAGTTTAGTTTCTCTCCTCCTCACATCTGGGCAATCCCGGATTTCTAAAATGATGCATTTCAGAAAATGAGTGTAATCAGAGTAGGGAGGGGGTGGGTAACACTGTGTGGTCCAAGCCGTCCAAGGAAAACACTGTGCCATTTTTATTTGTGACCTTCCAAGTTTTATCACTACAGTAAGGAAAAGGTTTTCTTCCAATCCATGGAAGACACACATAGCTCTCATAAGGACAAAACAGAATTTCACTTACGCTGCGCTTAAATTCATCATAAGGACACACACACACAAGATTCCTAAAGCATCAAGCTGCAAACCCTTCTTGTACCAGCAATACTCCTACTCTGACAAAGGAAGGAATCTTTGGAATTAAAGATGCTCTTCAGTTTATGGTGGGGCTTATGTCAGAATAAACTCACTGTAAATTGAAAATACCTTAAGTCAAAATTTTATACACCTAACTTTCACAGTTTAGCCTAAGCTTATCTCAAATGTACTCGGAGCACTTACAAGTCTGCAGCTGGGCAAAATCACTGATGCAAAGTCTATTTTACCATAAATGTTAAATATCTTGTGTCATCTTCTGGACCCTGGACTGAACATAAAAAACAGAATAGTCGCATGGAAACTCAAAATACCATTTCTGTTGAATGCGTATCACTTTCGCACCATCATGAAATCGAAAAATTGTAGTCAACAATTTGACTACAATTAATACTCAATTTCAGAGGTTTATGTTCATTTTCTTATTTTTCCTCTTATGTATAAACAGAATTCTTATCTGGTCATTATTTTTCCTCAGTTTATTTTCCCCAATTTTATTAAGTTATAATTTATATTGAGGAAGGAGAAATAAATCTTACACTTTTTGATGATCCTGAGACAGCCCTAGGCAGCTGCAGAACCTTCCTCCAAAGACAAGAACAGACTTTACACTGAGCTCAAAAAAAAAAACTTGGGGAAAATAAAAGAGAGAGAGAGTCTATGTAACAAATAACAGCACTTTGGTTTCTTGAGAAATATAATCATAAACTCTTTAAAGAGTATAGGGCGGCTCTGAGTTCATTCCCACACTAGGTCCTGCCAAAATGCCACATGCCTCTAACTCCTTTCATAAAGTCAAGTATACCACACGTGGCAGTCTTGGAAAGGCAAAATTTCAGGGACAGGGTTCAGACCCGTGGGTGCCAGGGGCTGGAGGTCCAGGCAGGGTTTGGCTGTCGGGGCAGGAGGTATGATTTGTATGTTGTGTATGTTCTGTATATTGTGGTGATGGTTAAATAACTGTATAGATTCATCAAAACACAGCACTACACATTGAAACGGCTTAATTTTTTCTTTATATATAAATTATAACTTAATAAAAATGTGAAAAATAAACCGAACAAAAGCTATGTAGTTAATGACCAAATAAGAATTCTGTTTATATATATACAAGAAGAAAAGTAGGAAAGTAAATATAAACTTATGAAATTAGGTGTTAAAATTCCATTAGAGACACCAAGTGCTGACAGATCACAGAATGGGTAAAAACAACCCAGAGCTCGGCATTTTCTTTCAAATTCATACTCACATATAATGATTAAAAATCTCCATATACAGCTTCTCTTTCTGCATGATATAGAATACACAGGGAGCCAAACCCACCCCCCAATCCTGTACTCAGTAAACTTTTCTTTTAATGCATTCCACAGATCATTTTTTAAAAAGTCCTTTCAGAAATTATTTCCTTCACAACAGTAACCAAGTAGCCATCAAGCCCTAACTTTATCTTTCTGTCTCCTGTAAGGCTAATGACCTCTTTTTTGTATTTATGGAATTCTACACTATATTTATCTAATAATTCTTTTAATCCTTTTTTTTTTTTACAATTTCCTTATTTGATAAATTTAGATGAACATTGGAAACCACTGGGATTCAGCTTTTTGATATTAGAAATTATTGAGTTTCTTTGGCTTAGTTTATTTTTAATGCTTCTTTAATTTAATTTAAAGTTAAAGGCAAGCTCACGGAGAATCAATATGTGTTTAATAGTGGATTATGAGGCTCGGCGACTGTGGCTCAATGGACTAAGGTGCCAGCCATGTACACCTGACCTGGCAGGTTCGAATCCAGCGTGGGCCCGCCAAACAACAATGACGGCTGCAACCAAAAAATGGCTGGGTGCTGTGGCGAGTGCCTGTGGTCCCAACTACTTGGGAGGCGGAAGCAGGAGACTCGCTTGAGCCCAGGAGTTGGAGGTTGCTGTGAGCTGTGATGCCACAGCACTCTATCCAGGGTGACAGCTTGAGGCTCTGTCTCCAAAAAATAAAAATAAAAATAAAAATAAATAGCGGATTATGACCAGCATCTCTGTTTATCTTTTGCTGATATATAAATGAACAATTGAATATATTTAATGTTTTTTTTTATTAAATCATAGCTGTGTACATTGATACAATCATGGGGTACAATGTGCTGCTTTCATATATAATAACACCACCTATCTTTTGAGGCTTATTTTTAGGGTAACCCAAATTTTTCTAGAAAGTGTTCTATTCTACTTTGACTT
>CAUYON010054758.1:0-33546 GCA_963573935.1 Arctocebus calabarensis
AGTCCCAGCTACTAGGGAGGCTGAGGCAAGAGAATCGCTTAAGCCCAAGAGCTGGAGGTTGCTGTGAGCAGTGTGACGCCACGGCACTCTACCCAGGGCGATAAAGTGAGACTCTGTCTCTACAAAAAAAAAAAAAAAATGTTCTCAGGTTTTTGTTGTTTTCTTTGGAGACAGTGTTTCATTCTATTGCTCAGTTTACAGGACAGTGGCATCATCGTAGCTCATAGCAACCTTACACACTTGAGTTCAAGTAATCCTGCTTCAGCTTCGCAAGTCGCTAGAACTACAGGTACCCACCATGACGTCTGCTAATTTTTCTATTTTTAGTGGAAATGGGGTCTTGCTCTTGCTCAGGCTGGTCTCGAACTCCTTAGCTCAAGCCTCCCAGAGTGCTTGGATTATAAGCATGAGCTTCCACACCCAGCCAATTTTCTTAGTCTTTCAAGTTCATGTGACTTTTACTAAACATTGACGAAGATTAATGACATCTATTTAAGGGGTATGCAAGTGTGTGTGAGTATGATTTTTTTGTAGCTCTCCAGAAATAATACATAAATATAATATGAGGGGGAAAGTGAGTTTTCATAGAGGGAACGTGCCAAAGATCCATTCCTCAGGCATCTTTAGAAAATCATCCAGGCTTGTAAACTTCCCAGAGATTAATTGTATGGATGTCAGGACAGATGTATGAAGGTGTCTGCAGTGACACCTTTCCAACCGTGAGTACCGGTGTCCCTAAGATCCGGAGGTATTCCAGATGGCAGGCTCATAAATCTACTTTTGCCATTCTCCACCTAAAACACATATTAAATATATCTGTGTCAAGTGATAAATTGTTATAGATTCTCATTCCCACCTGTTCCCCTTTCTTGCCATGCTAAATAGACACAGTGCAGGGGGAAAAAGGAAAAGCAAAGGATGAAAGTAGCTTGTTGCACACAAGACCTTAAGAGAAAATCTTCATCTGTCTTGGAGAATGCAAGGAGGCTTAAGGAATTTGGAGTTGATAATATTTAAATGGAATCTTTTTTACAGCTGGGTAAAGAAGAACAGTGAGATAGATACGTTTCATACAACTAAAATTATTGCCATACTAAAATTTTCCAAATAATAGATTTATCTTAGTTTTTAATGATGATACAGTATTATGTAAGTATTCTATATATAACCAATCCCCTATTGATACAAAAATTATTTTCAATTTCATGGTATTCATAATTTCACGGTGGACATGCTTTTCGCATTTGTACAAATGTATCACTAAAATATATTCACTAAAGTAGAACTTCTGAAGGTAAAGGGTTATTCACGTTTAGAGTTCTATACATATCATCAAACCACGCTTTGTCTGTTTTTTATGATTGACACTGAATAACTATATAATTTCATCAATTTATATTCCAAGAATAATTACTTAACATTTCCCCCAATGGTTGGTATTATCGAATTATTGACTTGTACTAACTTAACAACTGAAATATGACCCTTATATATTTTAACTTGTATTTCTTTACTCGCCATATTGAGAATCTTCCATTATTTTATTATTCTGTGAATAGCCCATATGAATTTATGAAAACTCTGCATAATTACAGAAACTAGGCCTTGGTCTTTTCATATAGATTGCACATTTCCCCAAATTTCCATCTGCTTTTAATTTTGTAATGATATCACTTCTCATAAAATTTTAATTTTTATGTAGTCAATTATATTAGTCTTTCATGACTTATTAACATCGTTTAACAATATCTTGTATCGAGATGGTCAAGGCAGTACAGTGAGTAACTGCAGAGCAATGTGGTGGTTCTGCTACTTACATTGTCTCTCTCTCTCTTACTCATCCACAAGCTCATGAGAGCAGGCACCCGACATCCTGGTAACCACTGTTCTTCATGGTCCAGATTGGGCATCTCTCATAGCAGGCAATCAATTAATCTTTTGAGAATGGATGAAGTTTCTGCTATGGCCTGAATACTTGGGTTCCCCAAAGATTCATATATTGAAATCTTAACCCCCAATGCAATGGCACCAGAAGGAAATTAGGTCATGAAGGTGGAGATCTTAAGAAATTAGTGGCCTTCAAGGAGATCACAGGGAGAGCTCGTCTGCCCCATGAGGATATAGTGAGAAAATGCCATCAATCACCTGAGACCTCACCACACAGAAAATCTGCCAGTGCCTTGATCATGGACTTCCCAACCTCCAGAGGTGTAAGAAATAAATCCTGGTACTTATAAGCCACCTAATTTCTAGTATTTTGTTACTGCTACCTGAATAGAATAAAATGGTTTCTACTGAAACAAATCCATCAGGCTCCAAAGCCACACTGTCCTCAATGACAATGACAATGACAGTCTGACAGTCTCTGTCAGAAAAGGATGCCCCAAGGATATCCCACCAGGAGGCCAAGGAAAGAATTAAGACCCGTCATAGAAACAGACAAAAGGAAGCTTTCCTGAGGTGAAGCATTTTTCTTTTTTTTGAGACACTCTCACTATATTACCTTCAGTTGAGTGTCGTGGTATCACAGCTCACAGCAACTTCAAACTCTTGGGCTTAAGCAAGTCTCTTGCCTCAGCCTCCCAAGTAGCTGGGACTACAGGTGCCCACCACAACGCCTGGATATTTTTTGTTGAAGTTGTCATTATTGTTTAGCTGGCCTGAGCCAGTTTCGAACCCATTAGCATCAGTGTATGTGGCTGGCACTGTGCTATGGGCCCCAAGCCAGGTGAAGCATTTAGATAAATAAACAAATGCTCAGAAATAACTAGAAGAAATCCGTGTAGAGGATTAAGGAACCCTTCCTTAAGAACAGCAATATATAGGCCAGGCGTGGTGGCTCACACCTATAGTCCTAGTGCTGTGGGAGGCCGAGGCAGGTGGATTGCCTGAGCTCAGAGGTTCAAGATCGGCATGAGCCAGAGTGAGCTAGAGTGAGACCTCATCTCTACCAAAAAAAAAAAAAAAGTCGGGTGTTATGGCCAGTGCCTGTAGTCCCAGTTAAGTGAGAGGCAAAGGACAAGAGAACCGCTAAAGGAAGAAAAGAAAAAAAACAACTTCAAACTAAGATGAGTGAAAGCCAGTTGAAATTGAAAGCAAAATTAAAAAAAAAAGAAAGAAGAGCAATATGCAAACAAACCATTTAAGAACGTATTTATCAACACATGTTAAGATTTAGATATAGATTTAAATAGATTTAGAATTCACCTGTCTTGTTGCATGCAATAATTAGTTCAAACATTACAAAGTAATCATGTGCCTGACGACACTCTTGTGTTCGTAGTTATCTACTTAATTATCATACTGCTATCTTCCTGTAAGAGGTGGGTTTGGGGGGATTACAGTTTTGTGAATATCAATTAATATCTCCACCCAACCTTTTGTTAATCAAGTGAGTTAAAATAATTAAGATCATAGACACACATTTAAGATATATCCAATTCTCTTTGACATATAGTAATTCTAGATGTTCTGGAAATACAGTTTTGACTAGGAGGAAGGGATTAGAAAAATGCTATATAGTGAGTCTAGGGACACACTGGGTTAGAGCACAGGGAAAGAAAGGGACAGAGCCATCCATCACCGAGCTGGAAAACTCTGAAGACTGGGCTAAGAAAGGCAGGAAAAAGGTACCAGAGAGTTGATGAAAATTCACGAGGAAGTGAGTGAGAGCCTCTTGAGGAATGAAGCAAAGATTGGAGGTGAGAAGGGTTGGAGGAAAAGAGATGAACCAGAAATCTCACAGTGTCCAAATATCACTGAGATTTAAGTATCTAGCTACAGCCAGACACTAAGGATACACATGTATGCTTTTGTGCTCAGACAACACATAGAATAATGGGATATGAAGTTTTCAGTCTGGGGATTCACATAATGAAAACTTTAGTCCCCCCATTTTCTAATGAGGAGACCAACAGGCCAGTGCATATCTACAAGAACCATGATACTGTGTCTTCTACTGGCTAATCCAGAACTTTCCTTGTTATGTCCAACAAGCCTAAGTAAAGTTTCTTTCCTACACATATTTGAAAGGTCAAAAGAAAAACTAGAATGAACACAGAGGGCTGAAGATAAAAACTACGTTAATAAGGAAAATGGTGAGAATAAGGATTCAAAAGAAAAGCAAAAAATGCTAAGAACAACAATAATATGATATGCTAAGCATGTAGCAAACATTACCACATTTAAGGCACCCAACAGCCTTGGGGGAAATGAATATTGCCATTTTACAGAGAATGTTGGTAATAATAAGAGTTGTCACTCACAGTATGCATTTTTCTAAGTGCCTTACATTAACTCGTGAAATTGGCATAATAACCCTAAAAAATAAGGACTTTTTTTTTTCACTTTGCAGATTGTCACCATTCCCTAGAAACTCCAACCTGGGTTGGGGTGGACAGATGAGATGACACTGGGGAAATAATGAGACTTCACACCAACTCGGTGTGTAGTCTGGGTAACCAGGAGAGGCAGACGTTGACTCACACGCTAAGTGGCAGCCCGAGGGAGCGTAGCAGCCCTCTGACTCCTCAGAAAACTTTTTACTGATCTCTAAGATAAAGCACTTAGGAAAAAATATGAAGGTGTCAAAATTCAAAGATGGGAAAAAAAGAATCCCAAGCCCCTGGAAGGGCTTCTACCAAGCCACTGAATTTTGGGTAGAAGTGTAAGGATGGCCTGGGTATGATGGTTCATGCCTGTAATCCTAGCACTCTGGGAGTCCACGGCAGGTGGATAGCTTAAGTTCAAGAACAGCCTGAGCAAGAATGAGACCCTGTCTCTAAAAATAGCTGAGTGTTGTGGTGGATGCCTGCACTCCCAGCTACTCAGGAGGCTGAGAATCACTTGAGCTCAAGAGTTTGAGGTTGCTATAAGCTGTGAGACTAAGTCACTCTACCAAGGGTGACAAAGTGAGACTGTCTCAAAAAAAAAAAAGAGTAAGGCTGGGTATAGGGTAATAAAGTGTCAACAAAGCCTGTTAACCCATTCAGAAAGGGGGAGGAGAAAATAAGTTTACTGGACAGACAAACCAGCGTCCCTAATCTAACTGCCTATCAGGAGTTCACCACCTACTGATTCTCCATACAGGGTGGTCTGGAAGACCTGACCCTGCCTGGGCTGCCTCCAGGCTCCTTTCCTCTTGTTCCTGATAGAGTTTCAGGGACAGCCTGCCCTCGGGCTTCCCCCTGGATCTAGGGAGCCCACAGAGAGACCAGTCTGTCTGCCTCGCGCTACAAGTCAGAAAACTGAGCACGAATTTAGAAATCTGTCTAAAGCATGGGGAAAGGGGAGAGGGAGGGGAGGTGGGGGGAGGATGGGTGGAGGGAGGGTAATTGGTGGGACCACACTTACGGTGCATCTTGCAAGGGTACATGCGAAATTTACTAAGGGTAGAATATAAATGTCTGAACACAATAACTAAGAAAATGCCTCGAAGGCTACGTTAACCAGTTTGATGAAAATATTTCAAATTGTATGTAAAACCAGCACATTGTACCCCATGATTGCATTGATGTACACAGCTATGATTTAATTTTAAAAAAGAAAGAAAAAAAGAAGGAAGGAAGGAAGGAGAGAGAGAGAGAGAGAGAGAGAAAGAAAGAAAGAAAGAAATCTGTTCAAACCCGCATAAGTAGCAGAATATGGGTTCTGAGACTCTAGGAATGGAGAGGGTCATTTTCTCAAAGGTTGTTGCCTACAAATGAAAAGTCAGGCTTTTGCATTTCAAGAAAAAAGAACTAATCAAGGAGGGGTAACTGGTCCACTGGTTTTTAATAACATGAATTGATGGCTAAATTTATCCTAGTATAGAAAAATCAATGGGGATCACTATAATATATTTATTAGATAATCCAAATGAATAATTATTGAGTGCATACTCTGTTTAAGCATGATGCCAGGCAGGGAATAAACGCCTTCTGATTAGAATTCAGTTCGGAAACCCTTACTGATAAGTAAACTGTCTGAGTGAAGATTTGTGGTGGTCCCTTCAGCGCCCTGGCCAGCATTGGCTGAGCATACATTCCCTCTTAGAGACAGGCAGGCCAGGGGTTGATCCCAGGTTCAGAGTGGGCCCCTGACCCTTCCTGCTGCCAGGAGAACTGGTGCAGGGATGGCCACAGACAGTTTAGGCTAATGGAAGGCAAGGAATGGTTTGTTCATGGTTTTAAGAAATAACCTGCCTTTCTCAAGAGATAACTTCTTTAAGAAGTCATCTTCCATTTTTTCCATGTCAGAGAGGATGGATGTGGCTCTAGGAGCTGACAGCTGCCATCTGGGGCCACAAAGGGAAGCCAACTTTGGTACCCAAAGAGAAGACATGAAAAAATTACTTCTGGAGACAGGATCAAACCTTTGAGCCAAACCCACCAGCAGACCGCCAGCTGTGCAAGTCAAGCCAGTAAAACCCTAGTTGTGTAAGCCAGCTGGAGTTTGGTATTGTTACTTCTAACTGAACATTTCCCCCCCTGCAACGGTTCCTCCCCTGTTTGAATAGGAAACCATTGTAAAGTAGCATCCCCAGCCATGTTCCAGTAAGAAACCAAACCACAAAACAATTACAAGGAGGAATTGAGCTCATGCCCTCCAAGTTCCCAGCATTTTATATAGTTTATTAATGCTACTTCGGTGGGTTCCAAAATAATCAAATTTAATCCCCAAATAACTCTGTGGAGTAAAAGGGGGTGTAGGCTTGGAGGAAAAGGAGCTCAGAAGGCTAAAGCTAAAGCATTAACTGTTGGAACAGACTTTTTTTTTTTTTAGATAAACATTTTATTTTACTTTTTTTTAATTGTTGGGGAGTCATTGAGGGTACAAGAACAGACTTTTTCTATGATTATAAAAAGTCATAATAATTTCCTCTGTCTTTTTTTTTTTTTTTTTTTTTTGCAGTTTTTGGCAAGGGCTGGATTTGAACCCACCACCTCCAGCATGTGGGGCCAGCGCCCTACTTCTTTGAGCCACAGGCACCGCCTGTTTGCCTTTCTTACTCATGGTCTTAGCCACTGAAGGGACCAACTAGCAGAGACTATGGAAAGAGTGGGAAGAAAACATAAGATACCTCTTATCTAGATTCACCTAGAACCACTCCCCCCCACCTCCCCACCCCCCACCCCCACACCCCTCTTACCCCCCATGTATAACCCTTCCTACCCTCAAACACAGAGCTCTCCAAGGAATTCGTCCCGCCTCACGCCAAGTTACAAAAGTTCCAGTGTGGTGTTGAAACAAAACAAAGAAAACAACACGAAATGCTGCCACACTGCAGTATCTACCATATTCAAAAATTCAGTGCTATAATTTCCCCATCAATGCAATTCTCAGAATTCTGGCAACTCCACATCCTTTTCTTGATAATTGTTGTGGGTAAAATAGTGAATCTAGATTCCTGTAAAGCCTCGGTGTTCCCCATCCTGTTCACAGAAATGCTGGCTACCTATCACCCCTTAGTCTGAAAGTGCCAAACTGCATATGTTTAATTTTAATAGCGTATCTAAAAGCCCACCTAATAAAACCATATTAAAGATTTTAATAGGCAGACATTTCATTTGCTAAATTATGACTCCATAAATTTTAAGGACGTGCAATTAGATGACAAAGGATTTTCCAATGTTTCACTACCTTTCATTTTCCACATTAAAAATATATTATATCTTTCCTTTTTTCACTTTTTTTATTCTCTCTTTTCTCCATGGATGGAGCTAGAACATATTCTTCTTAGCAAAGTATCTCAAGAATGGAAGAAAAAGTATCCGATGTAGGTATACTTCCCTATTCTCATTTATTTATTTAATGAATACATGTTTATTAAGAACTTATTTATTTAATGAATACATATTTATTAAGTAGCTACTATGTGCCAGACATTGAGATAAACGGCAGAGATACAAAAACCAGAAAAGTGCTATTCTTGCCTTTAGAATCAGCCACACATGTAACTGAAAGAAATGTGGTGAGTTCCGTAGGACAGGCAGCTACCAAGAGCCACGACAGCAGGCAAGTAAGTCATATATGCTTAACAGTTGCGAGAAATGTCAGAGTAACTTCAGAGGACAGTGACCTGTGAGCTGGGTCTTGAAGGATATACAGGAATTTCAGAAAAGGTGACAGCAAGAGAATGTCACAGCAGTGTGAAGACATATGTGACTGGCCTTCCCAGACTGATGGGGGAATATGAGAAGTTTCTAAACTGGAGGTGATGTGTAGTTACGCTGTATTACTGGGTGAACTGGAGATTTTAGAGGTGCGGGCCAGCATGGGCCTCTTTTTTTTGCACAGTTTCCAAATGAGCCCCTGAAATCTGTTTCAGGGAATCTTTCGAGGATGTCTGCAGCACGCCACCCTAGAAGAGGGAGGTGGCTTCAAAGAGCAGGCAGCTCCCTGCCCGGGGCAGCTGACTCAAGCTCTCTAATACTCCTTTTCTGGAACTTGCTGACCTGCAGGTCCAGCTGTCATCCACCCCCTTCACGTTGTCCTGTGATTGGGCTCATGGAATTGACCACACGAGAAATGTTCTTCCCCTGAGTTCAGCCGGTACATGAAGTAACAAATTACCTCTTTACCTCCCTGCAGGCTAACTTATTAACTTGAAAACAGGGTAAAATTCTAGGGTCACAGTGTTTGATAAGTAGAAGCTATTGTAGGTCAAGAATAATGTGGCCCTATGTTTGCACAGGGCCCACAGGAGTGCAGTGTTAACCACAGCAACCGAAACCGCCCTTTATAAACCTAGTATGAAAGGGTTGGAAGGTGAGGCCTGCGGTAAGGCCTGAGCTCTGCTAAGGAATAGGCATGTATCTCTCTGTGTGCATATATATGATAGCCATCTTTCCCTGGCTTGCTCTCCTATGATTGCTTCCTCCCCAGGAGTGGGGGGCAGTACAGCTGATGGGCATAACCATTCTTAGCTTTCTTCATTGCTCCTATAGGTAACAACACCTTTGGGAAACCTGAGGCCAGTTTTTTAGTCATCTTTCGGGCCTCCCATTACAGTGAACGAATTGACCCACCCAGATCAGTGACTCACACGAAGGAAATGACTGGTCTTGCCATCCCCACTGAGGACCTGCGACCCCCACCCCACAATCCTGAACCTAACTGCCTAGCCCTTTGCCCTTCTGTCTTTAAAATCTCTTTCTCCCAAATTCTCACGAAGACAGATTTGAGAAACTCCTCCTCTCTCTTTGCATGGCAAAACTTAAAACTCCTTCTCCAGACCTGGTGTATGGGGGCTCACGCCTATAATCCTAACACTCTGGGAGGCCGAGGCAGGTGGATCGCCTGAGCTCAGGAGTTCGAGATCAGCAAAAGCAAGACCCTGTCTCTACTAAAATAGAAAAACTAGCCAAGCATTGTGGTAGGCACCTGTAGCCCCAGAGCTCAGGAGGCTGAGACATGAGGATAGCTTGAGCCCATGAGTTTGAGGTTGCTGTGAGCTACGATGCCATGGCACTCCACCCAGGGTGACAGAGTGAGACTCTGTCTCAAAAAAAAAAAAACACAAACAAACAAATAAAAAAGAACCCTCCTCCTTCACTGTAAGTAACTAGTGCTGTCGCAGAGGGCTGGCTTCCTCAGAGCAACAGGCAAAGAACCTGGCTGGGCTGTTAAATGTGACTGTCACTTAACCAGTGTCCAGCACACTGAGAAACTGTGCAGTGCAGATCTCACAGAGAACAGAGAGGACTGGAAGAGATCCCTGACCACAAGGGTTGCGAGGATGTAAAGAAGGAACTAAGTCCAGAACGAAAAAGGAAATCTTTAACGCCCATCCACGGAGAGGTCCCTCGCCTGCAAAAACCACACCTGGATGGCTTTCTCCTCCTTTACCCAGAGGCAAATCTCCGCTCTGGCTACATTTCTCATTCAGAAGTAGATTTCAGTACTACGCCTCCCTGGGTTTAGTCCAACTAAATAAAAGTTAAAAGCCTTACTTAGGAAGCCTATTATTAAACTGCTGTAACTATGATGTGATCACTTTATTTATTTATTTATTTATTTTTCAGGTTTTGGCAGAGGCTGGGTTTGAACCCGCCACCTCCGGTACATGGGACCGGCACCTTACTCCCTTGAGCCACAGGCGCCGCCTCCGATGTGATCACTTTAAATAGACACAACTCAGTGGCCTTGAACCCAACCCTACTCCTTACCCAGCAACTCATACAGAGAGTTGAGAATGGACTTCCAGGATTCCTCGGCCTCTCGCCCGGCGACGTCGGCGAAGTGTGCGGCACTGCTGTAAACATGCAGGCGGTCTATGCACTCGAGCACCAGGCTGATCATTCCCTGCAAAGTTAAAAAAAAAAAAAGGAAAAATCATCATCAGGAACTTTCCTTCTGCTCACAGACCAAAACTGCTAAGTTGATTTAAAAAAAAAAACAGTCTGGCTTAACGTAGGTCTATTAATCATGAAGAAAATTGTGCTTGTTCATTCAAAGGACAGGAAGAAACACATTTGCCCGTGACATGAAATGTTCTTCAAACAGTTCAAGTGGATTTTAAATTCTGAGTGTCATTATCAAACAGGCGGGAAAAAACAACGTGAAGGACTTGATACTTACGGGATTCCAATACTGAGTGAGCATAAGAACATCCTTATTCTCAGACGGGCATTATTATTATTATTATTGCTAAATTAAAGATAAAGTAAATTAAATAAAGAAAACTCATTAGAAGACTTTTTAAAGAAATAAGATGCAGGCTAAATTTGAAATTATGCTTTATTTTCATTGCTTTGCCAGATCAAGGTTGTGAAAACAAGGCAAAACACATAAAAGGAAGAACTATACACTACTGACTAATGAAATTAGCTTACTTCACATAGAATTTTTTTTTTTTTGAGATAAGGTCTTGCTATGTTGCTTAGGCTTGAGTGCAATGGGATCATCACAGCTCACTGCAGCCTCCAATTCCTGGGCTCAAGGGATCCTCCTGCCTCAGCCTCCCAAGTAGCTAGGATTACAGGAACCACCACTACTTTCAGCTAATGTTTCTTTTTAACTTTTTGTGGAGACAAGCTCTTGCTATTGCCCAGCTTGGTCTCAAACTCCTGGGTTCAAGGAGCCCTTTCACTTCAACCTCCCAAAGTGCTAGGATTATAGGCATGAGCCACCATCCCCAGCCAACAGAATCTAAGAGGTGCTTTGGACCTAAGAACACGTCTATGTCACTATCCAGTATGTTTTCCATGATAATTTTTTTTAAACTATAGTAATATTTTAGATATTTACAGCCCAATATTTAGTTTTATTTCTTCCAGATATTAAATAACTGCAGTATAGTAAATAGTCCAACAACTGGACATACATTAAAAGAAAGACTCCCAGTAAACTATACCATGTTGCTTGTTATTCTAACTTTATTTGGATATTTCCTTTGCTTTCCTGCCAAAAGGCTTGCCAGGTAAGTCATTTTCTTTGTACACACAGTCGGAAAGTCTTCAAAAATGAATACCAGTTTTAAGGGCTTCTGATAGAGAATTAAAAAACAGACTGGAAGAAACATAGATTTAGAGATTATGGGACTCTGCAATTCCCTCTAACGTTTTTTTTGTTGTTGTTGTTAGATACTTTAACAAAGTTACTTTAACTCAGAAAAATTCATTATTCCTCATGTAGAAGAACAGGAACCCTTGCTGAGCTTGTCTGATTAATCTTACCGATGCTGACAGCCTTCATTGAAACTCTAGAACACATGGTACCAGTTCTAACACTAGCATTCGGACGTGAGACACACTCATTTGCTCTGTTTATCAACTACAACACTTGAGCTCTTTAGCACCAGAGACCTTGGTGAAGTAAAATTATATGTGGAAATGGAATATATGCAAAAGGAAAAAGCAGAGATGCTCTGTCCAAGCAGGGTGCCTGGGGCTCATCCTCTAGGCCGGCCCTCTCCTGGGCAGCTTCCATCCCAACTCGAAGCTCCCTGTACATCTTGAAGCATTTCTGAATCCACCTTTTATAAAGTAAATAAAAGACCACAGGGTGGGAACAGAGGCAGGGGCTTGAACTCTATAAACGTATAGGTAAAGGTATATATATAAAGGTTATATACATATAACAAAAGCAAGCCTTTGTTCCCCAGCTTGCTTTCTTGGAATTGCTTATTACCCAGGAGTCACATAGTTCTTGGTCATAAAGATTCCTAGAGTTCTTCATTCCTCCCATAGATAACATCACCCTTGTGAAATGCAAAGATGGTTGCTAAGATGTGATTTAGATCCTGCATCCTGGTGGACCACTTCACCCTGCCAGTTGGGCCCAAGGAATCAACACTATAGGTCTTGTGTTCTGAGAACTGGCTCAGCACAAGAAGACAATTACGAAACATGGAAGAAAGAAATAGAAGAGGATGTTAACACATGGAAGGACAAACTATGCTCACAGTTGGGAAGAATCAACATTGTTAAAATGTCTGTACTGCAGATTCAATGTAATCCCCATTAATATTACAATATCATATGTAGAAAATCTTGAAAAAATAGTTCTACATTTTGTATGGAACCAGAAAAAACTTCAAATAATCAACACAATACTATGAAATAAGAACAAATCTGGAGGAATCACTTTACCAGACTTTAGATTTACTACAAGTCAATAGTGATCAAAACAGCATGGTATTATGGGAAAAAAAAAAAAAACAGACACAGAACTACAGAGCAGAACAGAGACCCTAGAGACGAAATCAGCCCCAGATCCCCATCTGATCTTTGAAAAAGTAAATGAAATTATCCACTGGGGAAAATAATCCCTATTTAATAAACAGTGTAGGAAGAACTTGTTCGCCACTTGTAAAAGGCTGAAACTGAACCCATACCTCTTGCTACTTACAAAAATTACCTCATGACAGATACAAGATTTAAACCTAAGTCACAAAAGTATAAAAAATCTGGAAGAAAGTGTGGGAAAGACTCTCAGCAACACAAGAGTCTTGGGAAAGAAATTTGTAAAGAAGACTCCAAAGGCAATTTCAGCAATACCAAAAATAAATAAATGGGATCTGATCAAGTAAAAAAGTCTCTGCACAGCTAAGGACATAATCAGCAAAGCAAAGAGAAAACCTTCAGAAAAGGAGAAGATATTTGCATGCTAAAAACCTGAAGGGCTAATGACTAGAATTACAAAGAACTTGAGCAAATCAACAAAACAGAGCAAACAATGCCATTAAAATTTGGGCAAACAACATGAACAGAATCTTTTCTCATGAGGACAAATGGTCAACAAACTCATGAAAAAAATGCTCATCTTCTCTGATTATCAGAGAAATGCAAATTAAAACTACTTTGCCGTATCACCTAAACCCATGCCATGAGAATGGCCCACATCAGAAGGTCCCAAAACAACAGATGCTGGTGTGGGCACAGAGAGAAGAGAACACTCCCGCACTGTGGGTGGGACTGCAAACTAGCACAGACTTTATGGAAAGAAATATGGAGAGTCCGCAAAGAATTACAAATGGTCCTATCATTTGATCCTGCAATCCCATTACTGAATACCTACTCAAAAGAAAAAGTCATTTTACCATATGGACATAGACACTCAAAATGTTTATATAGCAGCCCGATTTATAATTGAACAACCCAAGTGCCCTTTGACACATGGATTAACAAACTGTGCTATATGTACACCATAGAATGGTGGAGATTTTGTCTCTTTTGTTACAACGTGGATGGATTTGCACAACACTCTCCTAAGTGAAGCATCCCAGCCATAGAAAGGCATCACATGTCATCAATACTAATTTGAAACTTGTAGATTAATTAATAACAACATGCTCACATGAGAGAAAAACTCTCAACTGAATCCAAGCAGTGGGGAGAGGGGAGGGGGATGGGTGGGTCCTTTCCCAGTGGGGATAAACGTGCGGGCGTGTGGCACACTTTCTACTTGAGGGACGTAGACTTTGCCTTACAAGTACAAGCAATGTGAGCTACTTGTATGTACCTTATATTAATCAGAAAAGAAAGACAGTTTCTGCTTCCCGATCCTATGAGTTCGTCCTCAGCCAATCAGCAAACCCAACCGCCTAGCCCTTTGCCTACCAAATTAACTTGAAAAACTCTTTCTTCCAAATTCTCGGGGAGACAGATGTGAGAAATTCTCTTAGTCTCTTCACATATTAAAAATTCACACTCTCCTGGAAGCCCACTGTCTCACACTGTACTGGCTTCCTCATCCCCAGTGGGCAATGAACCTGGCTGGGCTGTACCTCCTCTGAGGAGCCTGTAAGATCCTGGTGAATAGTTTGAAAACCATGATGCTTTCTAACGTCTGCAGTCTCTTGAACACATAACAATTCTGTATTGACGCAATCAACAAGAAGCAAACTATATTGCTTACAAACGACCTGGATGAGAGCAGAGCAGACAGTAAATGTCCCCTGCCAGGGAACTGTGAAGCTTCATCCTTTAAAATTAACATTCATGGATAGAGAACTAAAGCTAATGTCCAGCTTTCTGCAAGCCTCGTTTCCTCTGTTCGGTAGTACACCTGCTCCTCTAAAGGCAAAAGATTTCAAATAGAAGAAGAACCCCGTCCCTCTCCAAGAAGTTGTGTTCCCCAGAGAACAGCAGAGAAGCAGTAAGCACGGGTGTTTAGAAAGTCACCTCTTCCTGGAAGAGATTCTGCCGATTCTTCAGGGCTCGGAGTCGGTTCTGTTTGTCTTCATGTTCTAAATGCTCGTCTGGTGGGTGGAAGTAGCCAATCAGGTCCCGCAGACTTAGACTCACAGACTCTATGGGCAAGTCCACCGGGGAAGGCTTCACTTTCTTGCTGAGAGCATCCAGGCCTCTAAAATAAATAGCAAACATTTCCCTCTGTCAGTGATCCACAATTTTATTATTTTCCCATTCATAGATGATTTCACAGCCTTACTCCCTTCTCCCTATATCACTGTAAAAGGGTCATCGGAAAGAGTTCTCCTTCTCCTCAAGCAGCAGAAGAACTTCACATCCAACTTGGGTTGTATGTCATGTACAATTATACGGTAAAAATCAGTACCAAAAGTCGCTTAGTCAGAGCAAAACCAAGGCCAAAAGGTCAATGTCTACAAAACCAGTAGCCGAAATATTTAGAAACGGATTGATTTTCATTTAAAAGCACTGTCTACTTAAAGGGGAAGCCTCCATCTCCCCAGATTCATAATCCTGAAAGTTGTTTCTTGTTTGTTTATTTTACCAAAAGAAATTCTTAAGTTGGATATCATGGACACTAGCTTGCCGTTCAATTTAATTCTTACCATTTGGAAAATATATCCTAATAATGTTAGTTTAGAAAATTTCCTTATTAATAAAAATGTGTTTACTGGAAATAAATGCATTAAAAAATTAGATTAAGATGTATTTAATTAGATGCATTTTCCTAGCCTTTGAAGAAAAATGTAAATTCATGTCAATGTGTTAATATACTGAGCTTCTGGGATTCTCAGTTTTATAACTAAATAGCTTTGAGTGTGTCGGAAAAGAACTTCAAACATGACGTCTGGTCAGACATGGTGGCTCACACCTGTAATCCCAGCATTCTGGGAGGCCAGGATGGACGGATTGCCTGAGGTTAAGAGTTCAAGACCAGCCTAAGCAAGAGCAAGACCCTATCTGTACTAAACATAGAAAAATTAGCTGGATGTAGTAATAGGCACATGTAGTCCCAGGTACTCTGCAGGTTGAGGCAAGAGTGTCACCTAAGCCGAGGAGTTTGAGGTTTCTGTGAGATATGATGCCACGGCATGCTAGCCAGGGGGAATACAATGAGACTCTGTCTCTAAATAAACAAATACATAAATACATGAAGTCTGAAAATCAAAATTATTCCAAGATAAAAAGTTGATCTAAAAAAATACACAACAGGTGGCGCCTGTGGCTCATAGAGTAGGGCGCCTGCCCCATACACCGAGTGTGGCGGGTTCAAACCTGGCCCCAGCTGAAGTGCAAAAACAAAAACAAACAAAAAAACACACAATAGATGCCACAAAAAGAATTGGTGAATATCTCTACTGTACTTGATATAGTTAATACTCTTATTGGTCATGATAAAATTTTAATGTACTTAAAATATTACACTTCTTTATATATACCAACAATAGCCAAGCTGAAAAATAAAAGAAAATAAAATATTACACTTCAAATCCTGCTCCCTCTTGCTCTGGCTGGTCTCGAGCTCCTGAGCTCAAGCAATCTATCCAGCTCAGCCCCTCAAAGTACCAGGATTACAGGTTTGAGCTACGGTACCTGGCTAGAAGTTATCATTTTTTTTTTTTTTTTTTTGAGACAGAGCCTCAAGCTGTCACCTTGGATAGAGTGCTCTGGCATCACAACTCACAGCATCCTCCAATTCCTGGGCTCAAGTGAGTCTCCTACTCTGCCTCCCAAGTAGCTGGGACTACAGGCGCCCGCCACAACGCCCAGCCATTTTTTGGTTGCAGCTGTCACTGTTGTTTGGTGGGCCCAGGCTGGATTCGAACCCACCAGCTCAGGTGTACATGGCTGGTGCCTTAGCCGCTTGAATCACAGGCGCCAAGCCAAGTTATCATTTCAAGTTATGTCAAGTAGAATTTCTTGACATAACTTATTTTATAATGTATTAAAATGTAACAAATTGATTTATTGCAAGAAATAAATATATAAATGATACGAGAATAAATACAAATAGTAACAAAAATAAATAAAATATAAATATCTGACCCTTGCATCTCTAAGCCTCACTCTATTTGACAAGGCTTAGGATTAGATGAGGCAGAAAAATGAGACAAATACTAAGGATTTGAATGAGATATTCTTTAATGCCACAAAGCCAAAGTATGATTTATTTATTCAACTAGTATAAAAATGACTTTAAAATTATTTTCTAAACAAATAAGCTGAGGGAAATATTTGCAATTTATATATAACAATTGGAAATTAATACCTCTAACATAACAAAAGTTCATAACAGCCTAACAGAAATATCAACAAATAGGTTAAAATACATATACAAACACACAGACAATCAAGAAATATGGTCAATAAAAAATTTTTCTCCACCTCCACCAAATTAGCAAAATTTAAACAGACAGGTAAAATCTACCAAAGGTCAGTATATCTGTAGTATTGGTATGTTATCAAAAAGAGTTAGTCCACAAGTTTGATTTAGTTTTTAGATAAGCAATTATTTCAGTTATTAGATGGAAAAACTTAGTTATTATAAGAATCTTTTTTTCAAAAAAAATACAAATCAGGGTGGTACCTGTGGCTCAAAGGGGGAGGGTGCTGGCCCCATATGCCAGAGGTGGCGGGTTCAAACCCAGCCTCGGCCAAAAACTCCAAAAAAAGAAAAGAAATAAAGTCTATTTAAAAAAAAAATACAAATCAAAACCCACCAAGTAGCTGAACTTCATTGCCCTCATTATAAAAGGAAATTAAATAGGTCTAGCACAGGAAGACTAGTTATAAAATAATCTCAACCTACAACTATCCATTATAATCATACAGCCAATTTCTTTTTTTTTTTTTTTTTTTGAGACAGAGCCTCAAGCTGTCACCCTGGATAGAGTGCTGTGGCATCACAGCTCACAGCATCCTCCAATTCCTAGGCTCAAGCGAGTCTCTTGCCTCCACCTCCCAAGAAGCTGGGACTAAAGGCGCCCACCACAACGCCCGGCTATTTTTTTATTTTTTGTTTGCAGCCGTCATTGTTGTTTGGTGGGCCCAGGCTGGATTCGAACCCACCAGCTCAGGTGTACGTGGCTGGCGCCTTAGCCCGTTGAGCCACAGGCGCCCAGCCCATACAGCCAATTTCTACAACTACACTTTTTTAAAGTTCATTTAAATCAAGAAAGACATAAAACCATTTGACTAGCCCTTCCTAGTGTATTCTGTCGACCCATCAAACTGTACGCAGCATGTCTTCTTAGAACTGTTTATTTGTAAACCCAATGAAGAAATGAAATATTAGCCAACTAAAACAACGAGAGAAAAAGTACCTAATAAATCTGTTGAAAAGGAAGACTGTGCTCCGGATGACTCGAGCTGTGCGTGATTCTTCGTGCTGAGATCTAGATAAGTTTAAGCCATCGTCCATATGGCCTTCGTGGTGCATTATAGCCTGTAAGAAAGCAAACACAACGCCATCACTCCGACATCTGCTTCCCACCCTGGACCTAAGGACAGACACTCCGAAGCCGTGAGCCACAGCAAAAAATGGAATCAGAGGACAGTGTGGGGCTGAGCGAACCCGCTAGGTTCAGATAAATAATATGCACAGGTTCCTAGGCAAATTAGACGTTCCATACATTTACTTAGTTACTGTTTCTAAAAAAATGATTCAATAATGTATTGAGTTGAGCAAAACAAACAGCAGAGCCTTTTTATATATCTAGGCCCAATGAGTGACCCACAGCCTGAGCAAACTCGGTACCAAACAGCAAAGGAAACATTATGTTGGCACACCTGTAATGCAGGAGCTCTGGCTACAGACCACGTAATCAATAAATACTGAAAGATGCTTCAAAGGCGTCTTTTGTTGTGAGTTTTGCTTTGGAATTTCCTATGAAAGTACAACATTAGGAGAGAAAAGTCTTAAATGAAAAGCTCTGTGATTTTCACAAAGTAAACACCCTCTGTAATCAAGACCTTGAGCTGGAAAAAGATTTACAGGCACCTTAAAATGCCCCTTAGTGCTGCCTTTATATTCAATCCTTCGCAATGTTCACCCTCTTCCAGACTTTTAGCAACACAGACTTGTAGTGGTACACTATATATAAGTAGAACAATTGAGCCCATTTGTGCCTGGCTTTCTTCATTCAACATTTATGGCAAAGTGATTTAATACACCTATTCAGGCGTACTGAACTACATGTATTAACTGAAGCTATAACTACAAACTCGCTAGAAAGCTGTTGTAAAGAGGAACTCTTACACCAAAATCAATAAGATGCAGATGTTTCTATTCAAAAGCAATATTCTAGCCTTAAATGCTTTCATTAATAAAGAAAAAAGGGACAAAAATGAACCTATGCTCATTTTAAGACTCTAATAGAAGAACAGCAAATAAAGTTGAAAGTGGAACTAATGAAGATAAAAAGAGAAATTAATAAACTAGAAGCCAAATAAAAAGGATGAATAAACCAAACCCAATACTTGATTCATTTAGACAATGAACAAAATAAAACTCTCATTCACTAGGTTAAAGATAGAGAGGAAGCAAAAACACAGATAAATAGAAATTATAATAATGTAATAATGTGTGCAACTTTTGTGAAAACGAAAACATCCCCCCCCAAAACAACAAACAACATAGGGTATATCAAAAGAATAGCATAGGTTCCTAGCAAACTAAAAATAATCAAAAGGAATCCCCCCCCCAACAAAGCAGAAAATGCAATTAAAACATTTCCTTTAGAAAAGATTGGAAAGATAATTTCAGATCCAATATTTAAAAGACATAAGACTAGATGGTTTCACAGACAAGTTTGATAAACCTTCAAAGAATGTACACTTTTAACAGTAGCCTATTCTGGATTAGGGGTTGGTAAACTGTGTGAGTCATCACCAGTTTTTGTATAGCCCATTAACTATGATTGTCTTTTACATTTTTCATGAGTTGAAAAATAACCCAAAAGAATAATATTTTATGACATGTAAAAGTTCATATAGGAGAATTACATAAAATTCATATTTTGATATCTGTAAATGAAGAGAATTTCCCTATGAATATGGATGTAATAATTCTGAAAAAAGTACAGTAGAACCTCTGTAAGTTGACCACCCAAGGGACTGTCATCAACCAGACAACTTAGGAGCTAGACCTGCTGTACATTGAGAACATGCAGAGAGTGTCCAGTCTATGAAAATTAGGTCAGCTTAAGGAGGTGGCCAGTGCAAGGAGGCAGTCAAGTATGGAGGTTCTACTGTTTTTATTATATCTAGTAGGTTGTCAAAAAGAATAATACCACATGGTGAAAAAGGATTTGTTCTATGAATTTAAAGATTCTTCAATAATTGGATGTCTGATAACTTTATTAACAAATTAAAGGACGTGAAAACATAACTTTTATCTCCTTTAACTAATAAAATTCAGCCATCATCGATTTTTTTTAAGCGAAGCAAAATAGAAATAGCAGATTATTTAAATGTGAAAATAATTTCAATTCAGAAAATACACTGAGCCGAATTGACAACCAGTATAAATGAAACACAGCAACTGGGACAAAAAGGGGACCTAGGTGCGATAACAATAAGAAAAAAAAGGAAAGCAATAAAAATAAAATTTCATAGGCACTGAAATGGCGTAGGAAATCACCACCACCAAAGAAAACAAAATAAGTGCTGTGGAAGACACACTTGAGAAGCAAAATGTAGACACAAGGTCAGAGAGGTAAGAATAGTGAGACAGGAGACTGGCTGACCCGGCATGGAGGGGAAACTGGTCCCGTTCAGAGAAAGAAACTAGCAAACGAAAATGGCATGAAAACAGAAACAAAGACCTGGTCAAACAATACTTGGCTTAGTTTTAAAAACATCTAAGTGGGGCGGTTCCTGTGGCTCAGCGAGTAGGGCGCTGGCCCCATACACCGAGGGTAGCGGGTTCAAACTCAGCCCCAGCCAAACTGCAACAAAAAAATAGCCAGGCGTTGTGGCGGGTGCCTGTAGTCCCAGCTACTAGGGAGGCGGAGGCAAGGGAATCACCTAAGCCCAGGAGCTGCAGGTTGCTGTGAGCTGTGATGCCACGGCACTCTACCAAGGGCAATAAAGTGAGACTTTGTCTCTACACACGCAAAAAAATCTAAGTGTGCTGATTACCAATCCTTGGTTCCAGGTACATTTCATAATTCAGAGTTTTTTTTGAAGTCCTATGGTGTGTCATGAACACCCCCAGGGGCTGCTACTCCATGATCAGTAAATTTCTATTTCTGCAGCAAAATATTAAGATTCACATTAAGAAAGATAGTGACTTAGAATTAATCAGGTTATCTCTTTCATGGCCTGTAAAGTTGATCTCACGTTACTTCACTAATGTAAGCAAGACTGTTTAGTTTTTCATTCACATTTGTAAAACTATTCTAGGAAGGCAAGTTTTAGGTTGTCTATGATAGAGAACGTGTCATTCTGACTCTAATCCATGTTGAGGAACATGATCGGAGAACAATGATTAGGAACCCTGGCATTACTGGAACAGACTGACGATGGGGTGGCCAGAGGTTAAGAGGAGCCACCTGGGTTGTCATGGTAAGGAGCCCGGAATTATTACGGGAGGTAAGGCTCGGCCATGAAGGGGTGAATGCAGGCCTCAATGGAGCCAGAAGAGGTGAGGCTGTAGGGAGAGAGAATGAGGAGGGGGCTTTGGGAACAGTGCACACGAAGACCAGAAACACCAAACTGGGTTTGTAAGGATGGCACAGAGGGGCCTGAGACGAGGCACAGTCAGAAGATAAATATGTCAGGACTCGGTGCTTTAATGAATTCAGCAGAATAAAGCAAGAAAACAGTGACACGTGATACTTAGTTCCATACAACACAGTTAAAAGATAGGATATAAAATCTGTTCTGGTGTTTACAGTACACCAAAAATCAGTTTATTTCCAACTATTTAAACTTATAATGAAAAAGTATGTGATATAGCATGTGGCTTTAAAAATTCATTTGAGAAGGCCAGGCATGGTTACTAGAAGAATGTGTTCCACTTCCATCCAGGTTAATATAAAAAATGAAAAGTCTCCACTTATTTTTAGTGGGTGAATAGTATTTGATGGTATACACACACCACAGGTTGGTAGTCCATTCATGGGTCAGGGGGCTTTTAGGCTGTTTCTATGTTTTGGTGATTATAAATTCAGCTGTGATAAACAGTCCAGTGCAAATGTCCTTATGATAAAATGCCCAGTAATGGGATTGCAGGATCAATTGGAAGTCCAGGTTGAGTTCTTTGAGGATTCTCCATACTTCTTTCCAAAAAGGTTGTATTAGTTTGCAGTCCCACCAGCAGGGTCAAAGTGTTCCCTTCTCTCCACATCCACGCCAGCATCTGCAGCTTTGAGATTTCGTGATGTGGGCCATTCTCACTGGGGTTAGTGATATCTCAAGGTAGTTTTGATTTGCATTTCTCTGATAATTAGAGATGATGAGCATTTTTCATATGTTTGTAGTCATTCATCTGTCTTCTTTAGAGAAAGTTCTATTCATGGCTCTTGCCCAGTGATATAAGAGACTATTGTTTCTTCTTCTATTGCTTAATTTGAGTTCTCTATAGATCCTAGTTATAAAACTCGTGTCTGATTCATAGTAGGCAAATATCTTTTCCCATTATGATGGTTGTCTGTTTGCTTTGGTTGTTGTCTCCTTAGCTGTACAGAAGCTATTCAGTTTAATTAAGTCCCATTTGTTTATTTTGGTTGTTGTTGAAATTACCACTAGAGTCTTCTTCATAAAATCTCTCCCCAGGCCAATACCTTCTAGTGTTTTCACCACATTTTCTTTGAGGATTTTTATTGTTTCATGCCTTAGATTTAGATCTTTTATCCATCTTGAATCAATTTTAGTGAGTGGAGAAAGGAGTGGGTCCAGTTTCAGCCTTTTACATGTGGATATCCAGTTCTCCTAAAAGCATTCGTTGAGTAGGGAGTCTTTCTCCCAGTTTATGTTCTTGTTTAGTTTATTGAAGACCAGGTGGCTGTAGGAGGTTAGTTTCATCTCATGTTTCTATTTGGTCCCAGATGTCCACGTCCCTATTTTTGTGCCAATACTATGCTGTTTTAATCACTATGGCCTTGTAGTACAGCCTAAAGTCTAGTAGGCTGATTCCCCCATCCTTGTTTTTATTACTAAGAATTGCCTTAGCTATACATGTTTTTTTTCTGGTTCCATACAAAACAAAGAATTATTTTTTCCAAATCTTGAAAGTATGATAATGGTATTTTCATGGGTATTGCTTTGAATGTGTAGATTGCTTTGAGAAGTATAGACATTTTGACAATGTTGATTCTTCTTAGCCATGAGCCTGGTGTAGTCTTCCATTTGTTAACATCTTCTGCTACTTCTTTTCTTAGGGTTTCGTAATTTTCTTTATAGAGGTCCATTATCTCTTTTATTAGGTATATTCCTAGGTATTTCATTTTCTCTGAAGCTACTGTGAAGGAAATTGTGTCCTTGATCTTTCTTCTTATCTTACTGGCATATACAAAGGAGACTAATTTGTGGACATTGATTTTATATCCTGAGACATTACTGTATTGTTTGATCACTTCCAGGAGTCTTGGGGTTGAGTCTTTGGAGTTCTCTAAGCATAAGATCATATCGTTGGCAAGGAGGGAGAGTTAGACTTCCTGTGCTCCCATTTGGATGCCCTTTATTTCCTTGTCTTGCCTGACTGTATTGGCTAGAACTTCCAGCACTATGTTGAACAGTAGTGGTGACAGAGAACATCCTTGTCTCATTCCAGTTCTGAGTGGAAAAGCTTTCAGTTTTACTTCATTCAGTATAAGATTAGCTGTGGGTTTGTCATAGATGGCTTCAATCAGTTTAAGAAATGTGCCACATATGTCTATATTCTTAAGTGTTCTAATTAGAAAAGAATGCTGAATTTTATCAAATGCTTTTTCTGCATCTATTGAGAGGATCATAAAGCCTTTGTTTTTGCTTCTGTTTATATGGTGAATTACGTTTATGGACTTGTGTATGTTAAGCCAGCCTTTCATCCCTGGGATGAAACCACTTGATTGTGATGCATGACTTTTTAAATGATAAGCTATAATCTTTTGGCTAGGATTTTATTGAGAATTTTTGCATCCATGTTCATTTGCGAAATTGGTCTGAAGTTCTCTATTTTAGTTGGGTGTTTTCCTGGTTTTGGTATCAGGGTGATGTCTGCTTCATAGAACGTGTTGGGGGAAGATTCATTCCTTCTCAATTTTTTGGAATAGTTTCTGTAAAATGGGTATAAGCTTCTTTGAAGGTTTGATAAATTTCTGGTGGGAAGCCATCTGGACCAGGAAATTTTTTGTTGTGAAATTTTTTATTGTTTCATTGATCTCAGTGCTTGAAATTGGTCTATTCAAGAGATCTGTTCCTTTTGAATTAACTCCAGGAAGAGAGTATGATTCCAAGTATTGATTGATTTCCTCCACATTATCAAATTTCTGGGTACAGAGTTTCTTATAATATTCAGTGATACCTCTTATCTGTGGCATCTGTTATTATTTCTCCTTTATAGTTTCTGATTGAGGGCACTAGAGACTTTACTTTTCTGATTCTAATTAATCTGGCCAAAGGTTCGTCTATTTTATTTATTTTTTCAAAAAACTAACTTTTTGTTTCATTAATTTTCTGAATTTTTTTGTTTGTTTTCAGTTTCATTAGTCTGTGATTAATTTTGGTTATTTCTTTTCTTCTATTTGGTTTAGGGTTAGATTGTTCTTTTTTCAGTTCCATAAGATGGTTTGTGAGTATATTAATGTACTCACTTTCTGTTTTTCAAATGTAGGCATCTAGTGCAATAAATTTTCCTCTCAGGACCGCTTTTGCTATATCCCACAGGTTTTGGTAACTTGTGTCTTTATTATTATGTTTTAAGAAATTAATAATTTCCTCTTTTATCTCTTCTGAACCCAACTGTCTTTCAGTATAAGCTTGTTTAATTACCATGCCTTGTGTGGGGATGAATGTTTTTGTTGAAGTTGAGTTCTACCTTTATAGCGCTGTGGTCTAAGAAGAGAAAAGGTATAATTTCTATTCCTTTAATTTTGCTGAGGTTTGATTTGTATCCTAGAATGTGATCTATTTTGGAATATGTGCCATAGGCTGACAAGAAAAAAGTATATTCTTTTGCGTTGGGATGATGTGTTCTGCACACGTCTATTAATCCCATTTGTTCTAGGGTCATGTTTAAGTCCTTTGTTTCTTTGTTATTTTCCATTTAGAAGATCTGTCCAGTTCTGATGGAGGTGTGTTAAGGTCCTCAGCTCTTATGGTGTTATGGGATATCATATTACTCAGATCCCTGAAGGTCTGTTTCATAAATCTGAGAGCATTTAAATTAGGTGCATAAATAGTTAAAATTGAGAAGTATTGTTCCTTTAACCAGTAATGTCCATCTTTGTCTTTTTTTTAACTTTAGGTCCTTTGAATCCACTTGCATTTGAGAATAAGATTGCAAGCCCTCCTTTCTTCTGATTTCCATTTCCTTGAAGTTCTGTTTTCTGTCACTTAACCCTGAGTTTAGATTTGTCTTTCAGGGCCAGGTGTGTCTCCTGGAGATAGCATAGGGATGGCTTGCCAACCTGTGCCTCTTCAGTGGTGAATTCAATTCATTGACATTTACTGAGAGCATTGATAAGTGTGGTAGAATTTTATTTATCTTGTTATGAGAAACGCTGTTGGGTAGCTTTATCCTTTGCGCCGTTGTCGAAGCTAAGTTTTGGCCATTAGTTTCTGGGTATTTACTTTGCCAGTGGTCCAATGTGATGGATCAGTGTTGAAAATAGGTCAAAGTATTTTCTATAGCACAAGTCTTGTTATGGCTATTTTCCTCAGTGCTTGTATATCCATGAAAGATTTGATTTCTCCATCAATTTTGCAGCTTAGTTTAGCGGGATACAGAATTCTGGGTTGAAATTCGTTTTGTTTAAGGATATTGAAGATGGATGACCATGCTCTTCTCGCTTGGAAAGTTTCAGTTGAAAAGTCTGCTGTCATCCTAACGGCTAGGCCTTTGCAGGTCAGTTGGCACTTACTCCTAGCTGCTAGCAGTATTTTCTGCTTCATCTTCCTGTGAAATCTATTTTGAAATTTCACCTTTCTGGTGGACACTGACATTTAACAACATAGAGTGCAGTGTGGAAAATCCAATAAAATCACTCTCACTCAATTAAAAATTAAAAGCCCAACAACAAAACTCATCACTGTCACGAGCAATGGTAAAGGTCATTCTTGAACGCACTTCAGATAGGAAGGAGGCACAGCCCAGGAGTGGGGGTACAGGAAGGTGTTTCTAAAATATAGAGCTTTGGGCAGCCCCTGTGGCTCAAGGAGATGGGCGCTGGCCCCATATACCAGGGGTGGCGGGTTCAAGCCTGGCCCTGGCCAAAACTGCAAAAAATAAAAAATAATAAAATATAGAGCTTAGAATTCTGTAGAACCCACATTGCAAAAATATTAAAATTACTATAAATAATACAACTGATTTAACCTAATATGTCAAAAATATTTTCATTTCATCATGTAATGAATATGAAAACTTTTAATGAGCATTTCACTTCTTATATTTTCACATTTTATGTTAAAAATCTAGCATATATTTTAGACTTACAGAATATCTTAATTCAAACACTAAATTTTTACTACAAACACTTGGTTTTAGAATTCATGATATTTATAGTTGCAAAAGTATATTTATTCATATATCCAAGTCGTTTGAATATAATTTTCCAATAACTTAATCAAGTATGTTTTAAATTTAAATTAATTTGCATTAAAACTAAAGATGCTTTTCCTCCAGCACTAGCTACATGCACACAGGGAATAGGCACATTTAGCTGGTATCTACTGATGTGGACAGCACAGCCCTAGACCTAACTTCAAGTTAATTATGAAGAAATTATGAAGAGCCAGTGCAATTCAAAAACAATATCACACACACCCAGAATGTGAGACATTCTTTAACTGGGCTAGATTTTTATAAGCCTCAATGCCACAGCGCAAGAATAAGGTAAAGATCTGTTCTAGATCAGAAACTGAATACTTCTTGGTGGGTGGGTGTCAGAAAGAGAGAGACTGACACTGAAAAAGCATAAAAATGAATAACTGCATGAACTTCACATCCTGATTTTAATGAACTATAAAAGACATTATTGGGATAATGAAAATAGGAATATGAACAGGATATTAGATGATGGAATCAAATTATCATAATAGTAATGTAATGTCACCGTGGATGTTTATGTATATGAGGAAGTAAAAAAAGGAAGAAATGATAGGAAGAAAGCAAATCTCCCTAACTATAGTGGTTGTTAAATCTTAGCCTTTTAACTTTTTTCATATTTGAAATTTTTTCTAAATAAAATATTAAGAAAAGAAGAAATAAATAGGCCAACAAAGAAATAAATATGCTAAATAGGGTAGAACCATAGCCAAAATCATTATCGAAATTAAAAATGAAGCTTTAAAGCTGAATGAACCTCTTTTGGTCAAAATCAACAATACTAAATACAGTAGCTATTCACTTTGCAAATGCCAACCCAGCTCACCATGGCTCATAATTCTACAACGCTAACCCACTTAGAGACAAGCTAGCAAGTGCATGGGCGATTTCACCAACTCAAGTAGAACTCCATACCCTTGAAAATAATAATAATAATGCTTTCATTTAGAAAAAGTCTATTGAGCACTTAATATAGTTCTAGTATTCTGCTAGATACTACCACACAGAAATAAGAGGCCTGGCTCCAGTCTCAGAGTCTAGTAATGGAGACAGAGTAAGTCACGGTTACACGTCTCTGTCTTGTTCTTTCCTTTCTGCACCTCCCCCATAGGCTGAGAACTGAACTTGGTTTGACTTCTGGCTTGTTGGTGCCTAAGAAACTCAAAAGGCAGCTGCAGCAATCTGGACCCAAACCTGGAACAATATAGATGAGGCTAGAGATATTTTGTTGAGCAAAAGATGTCATATAGGAGGAGAGGGCATGTATGATTTCAATTATGTGAAGTTCTACATCAGGCAAAACTAACTTGGGGTGGAAAAAGACCACAAGAGTAGCTGCCCCTGGGAAAAAGGAACAGGGATAACTGGGAAAGAAATCTGGGCCACTTGTAGGGAATCGGACATGTCCCACATGGAGATAAGCACATCTACTTATCAACACTCTCCAGCTACAGTTTTATAAGTCAATGTATATACATTTTACCTTAAAAATTTGAAAATAAGTCAGAGTAATAATCCAGTGTAACACAGCAGGGGGTTGGATATGCAAATGAAAGAAGAGTGGGAAAGCACTGAAAATGTTTAACATGAACTCAGAGACACGGGACTCATTAAACTATTTTATTTATTATTTTGTTTTGTGTGCATTTGAATTTTCCTTAATAAAAAAGTTTTCAAATGCCAAACTGCATTGCAAGAAATAAGGACTGCTTCATGAATATCAAATATATACAAATACATTTAAATTTATGAGACTAAATCAAAGACCTAAAAGGCAGATGATCATCTCATTATAAAGATGGGAGAGGTTTTGCAGAATTCTCAGAGGATCTCCATCTGAATCTCTGAGGAACACAATATAGGGATGCGTTCAGGCAAAATCTCATTAATGCCTCAGACTTCACGAACATCAGCACACGTATAGATCATGATTAATGCAGCTATCGAAAATAAAAATGTCTGCCTTACCAAAACCTTCCTGTCATGGTTTCACATTTCCAAAAATAATACGTGTCTTTTTATTTGTTTCTGGGTCGCATTCCATGTATAAAATCATGAACATTCTAGTACCATGTACTCCCCCAGGGAGCTCACAAATTATGGGGTGATGGGGAGACACAGAGAGAGAGAAAGAAAAGGGTGATCCAGTCACATTAGCAAAACTACACAGGGGTATATATAACATTTAATAAGCTATATACAAATATTATGGGAATATAAAGGAAGAAGCAGCTGATAAGATAGGAATAATTTCTAAGATGATTTTTAAATGTAACTCTTGGATGCGCTATAGGAGTCAGGCAGACAAAAATGTTTTCAAAGCTTTTCTAAATAGAAGAAACAATCCGTGCAAAGGCACGGGTATGTCAAAGCCATGTGTTTTTGTTTTGTTTTGAGGAGCTGCAAAGAATATGCTGCAAGATACCTGCTGGGGAAATTGAAGACAATGCCTAGAAATTAGGAAAAGAATAGGAGAATAGCCCAGGCCAGGAAGGGTGTCATCACCACCAAAAAGGGGGATCCTGGTCTTGTAAGCATAGTAGGGAGGACAGAGTGAAATTAGGCAGACTAAGCTCCAGTCCAGAAGATACTACTGTATATTTTTCATTTAATGTTTAAATACTTCAGTCCTATAATCCCCTACATCCATGATGTAATGTCCAGCAAAGTTCACTTTATGCAACCAAAGAGTTTATTATGGTGGGATTTGACCTTTAGTATGGAAAATTATGGACTTTAGCAGGTCGCTGAATTAGTTCCCTCTTTTAATTCCTGCTTGTGTATTTTATTCATAAAAAATGACTGGCATAGGCTCGGCGCCTGTGGCTCAACGGGCTAAGGCGCCAGCCACGTACACCTGAGCTGGCGGGTTCGAATCCAGCCTCCGGGCCTGCCAAACAACAATGACGGCTGCAACCAAAAAATGGCCGGGCGTTGTGGTGGGCACCTGTGGTCCCAGCTACTTGGGAGGCGGAGGCAGGAGACTCGCTTGAGCCCAGGAATTGGAGGTTGCTGTGAGCTGTGATGCCACAGCACTCTATCCAGGGTGACAGCTTGAGGCTCTGTCTCAAAAAATAAAATAAAGGCTTTATACCATCAATGCCTTATTCATACTGTTAGTGGTAATTCATTCCCATCATTTGTTTTTTATTGGCTTTTAAAATTAGTATCTTATTTTATTTTTGTACACTTGCTTTTGTTTTATGCGTTTGCTAACATTATACTAAAATTAATTCTAGGCAATCTCTTTAAAAGGAAGTCTTACCCGACTCAATTCTGAGATGCCTCACGCACATGTCTGTTTCACTGGAGAGCCGGTCTTTTCTGTTTCAGGTTAAACACTAGAATCCTTCTGGATTGTTTCACATGGTATTCCCTCTTTCATCTGCCTTGGTCTTTCATAAGCCTCGGTCACTTAGCTGGTGAGTCGGTAGAGCTAGAGTTTTAAGTTCTTGGGCAGTGGTATTCTTTGGGAGGAATATTGGGGTCACCTGAGAGGCCATTCCAAGCACCGCAAGTGTCCTTACCGTCATCCTACTTTAAAGCACGCACATCGTCCTGTTGAGAACACTGCCACAGTGGTCCACTTTGACCATAGAATATCAGATGTGCCTCAAGAGTAAAAGAATGTAAACCAAGTCAAAATTCATGGCTTTGGAACAACCTCCCAAGCAGAGCACCCAGATGAACATGTTGCTCTTTGCACTGTGTGTGCAGCAGAGAGAAGCTCTCTAACTGAAGCTCCCACTCGGCCACACGCCCGCCATTCCCAGACTGTGTCTCCACTTACTCGCACTCTCCTGATCCTGACCGAGGTCAACAGGAAAGAGTGGACTGTCCCTCCCACAAGGAAGGACTTGCTGCCCTGTACCAGCCTCCTCAGATCTACCCCTGTCTCAAAGGCTAACTTTCCTGAGGTCTGTGCCCTCCCTGGGGCAGCCTGCAGCTAGTGACACTTTTGGCTAGCCAGGGGACACTCAGATGGGCAATCCCAGCTCCAGAGCTTCCTGCCAAGTCACCCAGAGATTCACCCAGTCAGCGCCCCAGTTCAGGCTCTTCCTCTGTCCCCATGCGCCCCCTCTCCTTCCCCTCACCGTGTGAACCTCTGATAAACATCTGGCTTCCCTGACTCAACCTCAGCACTTGCTCCCGGACAGCCCAACGACGACTTTGCTCCAAAACCGCCTGCACTTTCCACTGCCCACGGCCTGCTGACAGCTCTGCTTCTTCCTTGGCCACCAGAGGTGCCTGCTGTGACTCTCATCCTGAAGATTCCTGGCAGATCACTCAGATACAGGGGTAGTAAAAATAAAACCATTTTCAAATCAGTAGGCTTGCAAGCATTGCTTTAATCCTAAAAAAAATTCATAAGGACCTATGTCTACTGAGCACTTATTTGGGAAGCAGTGTTATAAACACTTTATGTGAATGAATTCATCACAACCCTATTATCTACACTATTTAATATTATTTTAATAAATATTAAATAATTGAATACAAAATAATATTACTATTTAATATTGTTTTAAAATTATTTAATATTTTATTTTCCAGATGAGGAAATGGAGGTTTGCCTCAGTCACCTAGTTGGTAGATCTCGGATTTTAATTTAGGCATCTCACGCCAGAGCCCATGTGTCCCTTTTCTGTTGCTTATAATAGGAAACTTGAAATGGGGTACTTTATAAGAAACACAGTTCCTTTCTTTCAGTTCAGATGGCTGGGAAGTCTAAGGTCAAGGGGGCAAAGCTGGTGAGGACCTTCTTGCTGTGGGTGCTGTCTGCGGAGTCCTGAGGCAGCACGAGACGTACCTGGCCAGGAAGGAGGCTGACGTGCTAAGGAGCCCACCCAGCTCTCTCTTCCTCTTCCTGTGAAGCCCCCAGTTCCCCTCCCAGGATAATCTGTTAATCCATTAACCCGGTCATCAATGAATAGATTAGCCCATCCGTGAAGCAGAGCCTTCGTGATCCGATCACCTCCTAAGGCCCCACCCCTCCATACTGCCATAATGGGGACTAAGTTTCAACCTGAGTTTGGGAGGGGACATTCGAACCATAGCACCATGAGATTAGCCGCTGTTCCAGCTGTTCCTGGACATTGCTGGTCTGCACCAGACTTACTGGAAGGCTTGTTAAAACACAGACTGCTAAATCAAAACCACCCTGAAATACCACCTAGCCCCAGTGAGAACGACCCACAAAGTCCGAAAGTCGCAGATGCTGGTGTGAATATGGAGAGAGGGGAACGCTTTTACACTGCTAGCGGGACGGCAAACTGATGGGGCCTCTTTGGGAAGAAGATGGAGAAAGTAGACGTTTCATTTGATCCTGCAATCCCGTTACTAGGCACCTACCCAGAAAAAAATAAATCATTTCATCCTAAGGACATTGCACTAGATTGTTTATCACAGCTCAGTTCACGCTTGCTGAGGTGTGCAAACAACCCCAGTGTGCTGTCCCCTGACAGGCACAATGTGGGTGTGGGACCCCCACACCTCCCGGGTGATCGGACTTTACCCAGCAAATGCAAACAATGTAACCTAATTGTTGGTACCCTCATATCGTTCTGAAATGAAACAAACAAACCCTTTCCTTAGACTGTCAAATATGTAGATTGAGTTTTGAACTGCATCTCCCGATTCCTCAGATTTACTTTTTCTGAAAATGAGGGACTCAGATGATTCACTAACCATTCTTAAACGAAAAGGCAGAACCACCGATTTATATTATATTATAATTATTTTTTGTTTCTTAAAAAACCCCACAGGCTGCTAGACCCCACTCCTAGAATTTCTGATGCAGGAGATCGGAGGCGGGCTGCGTATTTGCATATTTGTGTTTTCAGCAAGTTCCCAGGTGATGCTGATACTACTGTTCCCGAGACCACACTTTGGGAACCACAGTGACACATGAGGTGGCTCCTCAAGTGGAATTCCAGCTGCCGTTAAGGGGGGGACGCATCGCATTGCTCCCATAAGATAATAAGAGTTTTCAATACAATAAATTTCAGGACTACTAACCAGATCGTCTTGTCATGGATTCTCCAGTTTGACACTATTTTCATCTTTCTGGTGCTAAGCCTGTCTCTACGGCCCATGTGCGGCAACAGGGCCCTGATTACTGTGTATACCCAGGGCTACGTTCCTTGGATACCTATAGGAACCAAGGGGTCACAGATAAGGGCAATATACTTAAGCTATGATCATTAGGTAGGCACCACGAATGATTTTTTTTTTTTTACCAGAGAGATTTTTTTTTTTTTTTTGAGACAGAGCCTCAAGCTGTCACCCTGGATAGAGTGCTGTGGCATCACAGCTCACAGCAACACTTTTTTAATGGAGAGTTGCCATTTTATTAGCCCAGCCAATGGTACGACCAGAAAAGGCACAACGTAGCCTCAGCAGTATTTTTAAACTTTTGCTAAACAGATTGTGTGAAAGCACACAAATTTAAAAAGCAACAATAAAAATGTCAGAAAGTCTTTTGAATCTTGAGAACAGTAAGATGATTTCTTGCATTATTTTTTTACTGTGAATCTTTTATTTTCTCATTAATTCATTCAATTAATATTTAGTAAGCACCCACAGGGCTATGGCATTACACTCGCAGAATCATATATCACTATAATTGCTATAATAATAACCATGAGTGTTTTTATTGCCCTCACTTTCTCAAGCAGTTCAAATCTTTTCCACCCTTTAGGTGGTTGACTTTCACCTCTGTGAAGGAAGATGAGCTGGTGTGCTGTTATAACGTGTGTGTGCTCCAGAAATCTAAGGACCCAAGGGTCAGGCCTCCTGCAGGCAGACCAGCAGAGGAATCACTGGTAAGACTTGGAATCCCTGGACTCTCATGCATTGGTCTGCCAAACAATTTTTTTTTTTAATCTCTGGGAAATTTTCTGTCCTAGATTGTTATGGTAAAATACTTTACCTGGAAGTTTACTTACATTAAAATGGAAAAATCCTCAAAACTGCAGATGCTGGCGTGGTTGTGGAAAGAAGGGAACACTTTTACACTGCAGGTGGGACTGCAAACTGATACAACCTTTTTGGAAGGAAGTGTGGAGAACTCTCAAAGAACTCAAGCTAGACCTCCCATTTGATCCTGCAATCCCATTACTAGGCATCTACCCAGAAGGGAAAAAATCCTTGTATCATAAG
>CAUYON010054759.1:0-18245 GCA_963573935.1 Arctocebus calabarensis
CAACAAATGCAATCAGTGTAACATGGTTTCGTGTACCCTCAATGAATCCCCAACAATATAAAAAGAAAAAAGATTGCTGTGAGCTGTGATGCAACGACACTCTACTGCGGGCAATAAAGTGAGACTCCGTCTCTTAAAAAAAAAAAAAAGAAATGCTTCCCAGTCCCAAACCCCTTCTCTGACCCACCCTTCAGATGAGGTCTCTTTTCTGCCTGAAAATCAGACCAACCAGCTCTATAGGAAGCGTTTGAGAAGCCCCAGCTGAGATGCTCCTCTGGAGGGGCATTGCCTCGAGTCCCGTCAATGAAAGCCCACCAGGTTTATGTCTAGGAGCGTGTTTCAGGAAATGAAAAAACCAAGACTCCCTGGCAGATGCTAAGCTGTCATGGCCAAGAAGTGTGGTGTGTCCCTCTCCTAAGTCCTGGCCTGCTATTATGATTTTAATAACTCTCTGTAATGAGGCTTGGATGTTTTCCTCCTACTGGTTCTCTGGCCTTGCCAGGTGTCCCAGTTTTCTGCCAATTCCATCATCTTTCCCCCTTGGAACAACCATCTTGCCCCTGTGAGAGGCATGCCCTGTTGATGACCTCTTTATACCCACATTGCTTCCACCTTCCCCCTCTCCTCTAACCTCAACCATACTGCTTTTCATCTTCAAAGGTGTGAACATGACCAAAACACCTGTGAACACAAATACTCCTTTTGGACCCCATGATGGAACCACTTTGGGGTATCATACATTAGTGGAGGATGAGGAAGTAGCAAAGAAATAAAAAGGATTCCTCAGGGATCAGTTTGGTAATCAACTTAACCCATTGTATGAAAGAGAGAACACAGTGACATGGTTTTGCTTTATCTAAGTCTTCAAAAATGAGTCAGACCACACCACCCCTCTACTGAGACCACTCCTAAGGCTCCTGTCTCACTCTGAGCCAAGGTCAAAGACTGACAGTGACCTCCATACATCAATGCTGTCTGCCCCTCACCTCGTCCTTGGTTCCTTCCCTCTCACGCCTGCCCAGCCCCAGCTTTCCCTAGCCTCTGTTTCAGACTATCGTCACGTCCCTTCAAAGCTCTCCCCTTCACCATCTAGTGATGATAATGATATGTAGCAGTGAGATCTGTAGCACTTTTTCTAGGATGAGTTCATGACCTTAACCTTCAACCTCATAGTCTGTTTTAATTATTTCCATGTTATCATTTATCAGCTGCCACTGAAGGGTAAGTTCCATTGCGTCTGAAACATCTGTTCACTGCTGTGTCCCCAGTGCTACAGCAGTGCCTGGTGCTCATGAATACTTGTTGACCGAATCAGTGATACTAAGTTCTTCTAAATTGTAAAGAATCTGATCAATGAGGCTAATCTATAGAAAGATCTCATGAGTTGACGGGAGTGGGCAAAAAAACAACCCATAAGTCTTAATGTTGCTTGTAAATTTGTAATGGAAGTGTTCCCAAATGAGGAGCTGAGGAGTCATGGGAGCTAGTTCCCAGAGAATCTAGTCCTGCCAGGTTCTACAGGATTCTACAAAAGAGTACGTAAAACAAAACTGAAACCTGTCCCCCTGACTCAGAGTGGTGGCGTGTCTGTGCCTTCATTATTACTGTAGGCTGTTTCAGCCATGAGCTAAAGAAAGAGAAATCAGGGCTAAAAAAAGTGCAGCTAAAATGGTGAATGGAATTGAACGCAATGATAAAGACAAACTGTTTTTTCCTTGGCTTTTTATTTTGAGCTGTCACAGACCTTTGGAAAAGTTGCAAGTACAGTGACCATATACCCTCCACTTAGGTCCAACAGTTGTTAACGTTTTGTTCGATTTGCTTTTTCTCTTTCTGTATCTCTGTATGTTTATATATCTACAACTACATCTATACATAAGCACCTCTACCTCTGTGTGTGCGTGTGTCTCAGCAGACAGAACTAGGAAGTAGGAACTTTTTAAAAAAACATCATGAGCGTGTTATACACACAACTCTAATTCCAATTGTATACCTCAGGGTTCTTCTCTGTCTCCCCTTAGTCCATGTTGATATCTCCTTTCTCCCACAATAAAAACAATGGTTCGAGAAGCTTCCATATATCTATTCATTTGCATGCAATTAATATGGCAATACCACTACAAGCAACAAAGCTACTAAGTAGAGGTCAAGTGTTCTTTGCAGTTCTTTTTGACCTTAGAATATGTTCTACTGAGAGTGTACAGTATTAGTACTGTATTCAAAGGTTACTTAACTGTTTTGTTCTGTGTGATTGTGCTATTAATTAATGTAGGGTTATGTTCCTTTGTTCTGTTTGTATTACGTTTCCCCCCATCTTTGTTATTATTTTGAATATGTAAAACACAGACCTGGTTCAGAAGCAACAACTAGATAGTAAGTTGTTCTTAGAGAAGCCTCATACCCTTCAAACCCATTCCCCCCTTCCTTTGTGGGTAACCACTGTTCTAGTTTACCTTTCCTATATTTCCCTTTGCATGGATATACATATACACAAATTCATATTACCCTTTATTTCTTATATAAGTTGCCATACTATTTGGATTAGTTTGCCTCCTGCTTTTTTCACTGAACAGTGTATCCTGTTAATCACTACATGTCAGTTCATAGATATCTTCCTGGATATTTTTTATAGCTGCATACTATTCCATGATCTATTTGTGTCATGGTTTATTCGACCATTGTCCAAGGAACGGACATATAAGTTGTTGCCAATATTTTTCTATCTCAGATAATTCCTAAATTGATAACCTGATGCTTGTTGTTATTTCATATTATTAGAGATGTATTTTTAGGGTAAATGGCTATGGGTGGGATTGCTTGATCAAGGTTTAGTGACTATTGTCAGATTCCCTTACATAGGATTGTACTATTTTACACTCTTACTTACAATATATGACAGTGACTGTTCCTTCAGAATCTCCTCCATAGAATGTTGGTGAAGCAGTTGAACTTTCACCGGTATGACAATGAGAAATGGTATGTCTGCATAGTTTTAATTTATTCTCTTGTATTTTGAGTAAAGATGAGTAAATTTCCATATTACTTAAGGGCTATTTATGTGTATTGTGCCTATTTTTTTCTGCTAAAGATTTTACTCTTTTTCTTTGATTTTATTTATATATTAGAGATATCAGCGCTTTATTAGATGCATTGCAAATCTTTTTATCTCAGTCTGTCATTTGATTTAACTCTGCTTATGATTTTCTTTCTATTGGTAAGGTAGAAATGCTGCTGCTGTTTTATTTTACTTTTGTTTTATGTAATCAAATTTATAAATTCTTTGTGATACTGTGTTGTTACATCTGGATTTTTAGAATTAGTAAGAAAGCCTTTTCCCACATCAGGTTTTAAATAAGGAATAATTTATATTTTCTTCCAGTACTTTTATAGTTTAATCTTTTACATTTAGTTCTTTTATCCATTTGGAATTTATTGTGGCATAAGTATGGAAAATACTATATTTGTCCAAGTAGCAATCAGTCATCTCATTGTCAGTGATTTGAGATGCTTCCTTTAGCATATGTAGAATTTCCATGTGTGCATGGGTCCATTTCTTGGCTTTCTATCCTGTACCAATCTGTTTTAAAGTTAAAGATCTACAGAGTTTTTTACTGTCTTATTGGGCTAATATTACCTTATTGTTATGTTTTTTTCTGGGCTATCATTGTATGTTTATTTTTCTATTTATCATAAATGGGTGTTGAATTTTGTTGAATGCCTTTCAGCATCTATGGATATGATCATAGATCATATGATCATGATTTCCCCTAAATATCTAGAAATCTGGTAAATTATATTAATGGATTTCCTAACTCAATTTATTCACATATAATATGAAATTAATACCATTTGGTCCTGAAGTACTATTCTTCTCTTAATGTGATGATGGGCTCTACTCATAGTTCATTGGGGATTTTTGCATTAGTATTCATTAATGAGATTGGTCCAGAATCTCATCAAGAGATTTGTGTCTTTATCACATTTAATTATTAAGTAATGCTGTATTTGCTTTATAAGAATTTGGAAGTTTTCCTCAGCTCTGGGATAATTGATAAGGCACTGGATACTTGAAGATTTGGTAGAATTCTCCTAAGAAACCATCTGTACCCAGTGCTTTTTGGTGCTGCTAGTTCTTTGATATCTTTCTTGTTCTTCTGGAACCATTGCAGCCAATTTTTTGTAAGTTGTATTCTCCTAGAAAATTATTGGCTTTTCCCAGGTTTTCATATTTATTTTCACAAGGTTGTGAGTAGTCTTTAACTTGCTTAAATGTACTGGACTCAGTACAGTGCAGGAAAGAATGAAGTTGTACTTCACTGTACTGAATGCAACTCATTCAGTAAAGTTGTTACAGAAGGGTGGATATAAGACTAGCTTTGTAGACCTTAGTCTAAAATTTGATGACAGCTCTAGTTTCTTTGTGAAAGGAATGTGCTAGCTCAGTTGATATAATCTATCAGGGCAGGTCTTCTATTCAATCCCTACGCCATGGTGTGTCAATACATTCCAGAGAAATTGCAAAGAAACAGGTGGGGAGAACTTAGCACTGACACAAATAAGTACTACTCCAGGTCCAGGGTTCCTCTTAAACGGGTCCTCCTGCTGTCCAGGTCAGCAGGTGCCCTTCAGTGTATTGTGCAGGTAGCAGTTTGATCTAGTATCTTTCATGCTTACAGACAACTTTCCTTTATTGCCCCTGCAACACTCACACTCTAAGTTATTTAAGAGTTACTTCCACCCTCTCTCCTGAGTTGAGCTCATCTGTACCAAGGGTCTCTAAAACATCAGTATGCCCAGTTCATGTTGTCTAGACCTAGTCTCTGTGCCCCACAGTTGTTCACACAGTTTCCATGTCTTGTCCACTTGATGTCTTTCAGGCAGCACACACTTAAAAAGCTCAACCCTTCCTTCCCTGCTTCTCATCAGTAGACTCCCACACTTACAAGAAAATCCAGCTCTCTGCCATCACTGACAAGGCTTATCTCCTCGACCTTCTCTAGGGTGCCCGTAGCGACTAATAGTGGTAGTAGACCATTTTGGAGATCCTGTGGGTAAATCCAGGTGTATGAGGATGCAGGTCTGGATTCAGATGATGACGGGATGGAGTGAAACTTCAGGACAGGGAACTGATAGGATTCAGTGAATACAGAACAATGGCTGAGAACCTTCTGTCGTTTTAATCCATTCATTGGTGCTAACTGAATGGTGGTGGATAGAGAGGGCACGGCAAGCCTCCTGTCTTTCATCTTTCTTTCTTCACAGCTTTGTGCCATTGCTGGCACACATTCCCATAAGCTAGCTTCTCCCGAGATAGGGTATCAGGATCTTACAATCTTTTACCACAGCAAGTGAGGTCAAGTAGAAAGCCCAGGGTCTCTGCCTCGAATAGAGGGTTAAGTTCACTGGAGGTGCCTGACAGGCTGGTGATGCCCGAGGCTCTGTCCCTCTGGGCCCTTCATTCTCAGCTGTACATTTGGTCTGCCCTAGGGTCTTCCCCACCCCACACTTGTTCCCCTCTCCCCAGCACCTTTTGGCCCCTTTCTGGATGCTGTTCAGGCAGTGTACTGGCTCTGTTCTGCAGCTCCATGTTTGGTAATTTTCTTGGTCCCTGAGAGAGCTTTGTCTGAGGTTTGATTCTTCTTTCCTCTGGGCTCTGAGATCCCTGGGGAAAGTTCCTACCCTCACTGGTGCTGGCCAAGTGAGTGCACCTTCTTGGAGGTCTTCATCCCGCTGTTCCTGCACTAGCCACCAGGAGGCAGTAAGTAATAACAGATGGCACTTCCTAGCTAAGACCTACCTCTTCTCTCTTCCCAACTGTACCCTTCTCAGTCCAGGAAGAAGCTAAGTTCTGTGCGAAATGAAAGATACCCCTGACATTTCTGGTCTGGGAGGTGGGATAGTGGAGGAGTTAGGAACCAGAGTGCATTTGAAGGGAAGTCACAGTCTTGTTGGGATGGTGCTGAGTTGGGAAAGACAGTGGGGTACAGCTAAATGGGGTGAGAAATGTGAGCTAGAACCCAAGCCAGAGATTTGAACGCATGTGTGCACTGATAAACCACAGAGGAGGAGGACTCTGGGAGATACACGGGCTAGGTCCGTGTGAATATCCCTAGCCAGAGAATCCATTCATCTGACCATCCATGTGGTTTAACAGCACTCTTCCATCTTGATAGCCTCATGGCTGTAACTGGGCCACAGCAGAGGCAATCTCAGAATGTGGACTTTGAAGCCAGCATCCATAAATTCAAGAGAGGAGAGAGATTGGGGAAAGGGACCACAAGTCTCTCTCCTGTGTTCTTGGTTAAGAAGGCAGAATCTTTGAAGAAGAGAGGGAAATCAAGCTGGACAAATGCTTTAAAATAAGTAAAATCTCTCCCAAGAGCTTAGATGTCTCGGTGACAGGAACCATGAAAATGCATAGTTTAGTCATATTTTATTATGTAGATATATAAGATACCAAAGACTCTACAAATTCAACTATCTCAATGACAAAAACAGTTATTTATTTTCACTCTTTTTCTCATTAGTGGTTATGCATATTTTTCTACCTTCTGAAATTCATCAAATGGCTTATTATAAATTTTCTATTCATTTCTGTACAGGAGAAATTGAAATTTATTCCTTTTAGTATTAGCTGACATTTTTGAGATTTAGATTTTTATTAAAAAAAATTTATGCTCATTGATATTTCAGGCTATTTGGATATGACAGTGCACTAACATCTCATTAGATAGCTAATTGTTTATTTTACAGACAGTTCTGTTTTTCAGTTGTTTTGCATTCATATTATCTGTGACACTGACTCCCCAGAACCACCAAGCTACAGAGGCAATATGAACTTCTTGCCATATTTACTCCAAAGATATTTTCTTTAAGAAGTAGCTTGGGCCCAGAATTTATGGAATATTGTTGTTATTCATCTCAGAGCATTATGGGGACTGTTCTCCTGAAAGCCCGTGGGCTTTTGTAGCATACAGAGATATTTGCAAGTCTCCATTATAGCTAGGTTTTTGCCTTTTATATCTTTGCAAACACAGAATCACCATATGAAAAGAAGAAATATATGTGATGCAACCCTGGAATATGAAGAAATCACATTGTGTGCCTGATAAAATGTGTGGTAGGGAAAGGATCTGGAGGGCTTGCCCAGCTCTTATTCAAAATGGGTCAACTTTGGAGGGCTTCTTCCAAACTTCTGTTTTGAGGACTGTTTTTCAGATCATCTCATTAACAAAAAGTAAAATTGCCCACTTTGAAAGTCATTTCTTAGGTGGGATCCCACCGCAGCAGCATCTCCATCAGCCTGTCCCTGGGGCACTGGTGAACTTGGCCAGAACTAGCAGAGAGCAACATGGCCATGGCTGCAGTGTATGCATTGCTGACACCCAGCCTCTGGTGCAGAGCGTGCTTCTGAAGAGGAGCCAGGTTGGAGGGAAGCACAGAGAGCTCCTGAGGGTCTCAGATATGGGGTCTTTCCCTTTCTCCCCTTTTTTATTTTCAGCTAGAAAAGATAGGAAGAATGAACTCTGATTTTTCTTAGAAGCTTATTGTGTTTTTTTTCTCTTTAACTTTTAAAGATATGTGTTGGTAAAATAACATAATAATAAAAATAATTTTTCTTCACCCTCAAATTATATCTTTCTGATTCTCCTGTATTTTGAGGACTATGTCTCTCTATTTATAGCACAAAAGACATTTGCAACCCATTCCTGAATTTTTGAAGTAGGATGCAGTCCCAGTTTTTAAGAGCCATAAAAAGTGTAAGAAAAATACAAATAACTCTAAGGAGGAAAAGTCTATGAAAGTAGCCTATGAAAACAAAGTGAAGTTACTGAAGGTCAAGGACCCAATGAGGTTATATAGACACATCTACATATATCCCTTTGTATGTGGAAAGCTGCTGAGGAAATAGAAAAATAGTAATAATAATATACTATACTTTTACCATAAGAAGGAACAAATAATTAAATGTTTATGCCCTTTAAATATTGGAGAATTGTTCTCCTTTATATTTGAGGTTTAATAAAATTCAAACCAGTTGGCCTCCGTTCAACAAACAAATATTTATTGAGAACTTCCTGTCTGGCCAACTTGGGGATTCAGAGATGAGTAAGATCCGGTCCCTGTCCTTGGTGCTCGTCATCTATTAGGGACAATGGATGAATGGCAAATACTTATGTAATACAAAAGGGTAAACTCTGAAGTCAGGGTGTGTACCCACTGCTGGGAGAACACCTGTGAAGGAGCGATACATTCCAACTTGGGCATCACAGGCCAGTGAGAGAGGCTCCATTCAGGGCGTGCCTTGGAGGAAGCACAGGAGTTGTCAGTGTGGGGACAGGGCAGGGAGGAAGTGACTGCAGGACTAGGAGCAAGAAGGACAAAGCACAAAGTGGGGGAGTTATGAGCAGTGAGGGCCAAGACATTGACTGGGGCGCGTGCATAGAGGGGCGGACGGAGGAGAGGCACCTAGATGTTCTGGGAACCAAGTCCAGGGAGCCTGGAGCCTGGGGTGGGGGTGGGAGGTCACTGCGTAAAGATAGAGGCACAATATGGCTCTTGAAGGTTTGGGACATTGAACCGAAGAAGAGGAAGCGGTTCTGAGGGCAGTGGAGATGACCATGGAAGTGATTTGGAAACAGAGAAGGCTTGGGGAGTCACATCGAGGAGGAGGCTGTCTCTGAGGGTTCTGGGTTGGGTGACTGGGTGAAGACGTCGATGTCATTGAAGGAGATGGGGCCAGAATAGCGCAGCTGTGGCAGCAGGGAGGACTCAACAATGGGGCAGGAAACAGAGCGCTGGGACTCCAGGGAAACGCAGCACAGACTTGATGACACGGGCAGAGTTTAACGTTCCCCAGCCTTGCTTGCCTAGAATTCCGGGGCTGTCTGTAAGATGTCAGTGATGCGTACACGTCCGTCTCCTCTAACATAGCAATTCATCCGCATATTCTATCCAATACTAGGTGGAGATCCTGCAGTGACATCAACCACATACAAACTTACATTTCTGAAAAACTTGTTATTTCTGAATAACATGTGGACTCTTGATTTCTGATAACTTCATTTTGTTGTTTCATTAGGTATTTTCATAGGATTTCCCCCACAGAGTTCTTTGTATTTTCCATATATAGTATTTTATGTAACTTTTAAAAACTAGGATTGTCCCCTGCTTCAGAATTCAGGAATGGGATGCAAACGCTTTTCGTGTCATTTTACTTGAATATTTTGTTCCCTATTTGTATGTTTAGTGGTATGGGTGTTTGATATATTCATCTTTCAACTGTTAAAATGAATATCTTTTGGAATATTCTAAAACTATAACATCTAAATAGAAGTTGCTCACAAAAAAATCTAGATTTTAAAAATTATACATAAAACAGATAATATATAATTTTTCATTTATTAAAAATCAGCTGTCACTGTATTGATCCTTATTATGCAATTCATGTTTAAAGGTAATTTGGAATTAATACCCAACTCTGGATGAAGCTGTAAATGCTTGCTAGCCTGAGACCAGGACCCTCGTAAGTCCTGTGCGTAAAGCATGGTGTCGTGTGCGTTTACCATGGCCGTGACTTTTGCAGAGGAGGCAGGTGTTTGGATTTACGTCTTTAGGTTCAACTGTGGTATTCTAGCTGCTAATCCAGTAAAAATGCTGAAGGCAGAGCATCTCCTCTGTTTGCCAGCTTCATTTCTAAATGAATTCAAAGGCCGGCTGTATAGGACTCCCTCTGTCCCCGCCCAATACAGCTTTTTCAGAAGGAGAGAAGCTGGGTGACTTTACCAAAGTAGCTCCCTAGGGTTCTGCCAGTTAGTGTGGCAAGTTCCACAGAAGAGTGTTTAATTCACACCTGGGAACTAGGAGGGAGAAGGGTGTACTTCTCTCTTACAGTGTGCTGTGAAGAAAAGGCAGAAAGGAGGCCTTGCTGGCTGAGCATAACGGGGAAGGATGTGTAAGCTGCACTTCAGGGAACCGGAAGCATTTGTCACTGACTCATCCCTGTCCAGTTCTTGACACTTGCAGTGGCCTTTGCTTATGGGTGTTTATCTTTTCTCTATTTTACAAAATGAAAAATGTTTTTAATACTCATTGCTGTAAAAATCATATTTTTTATTGAGAGACAATGCAGAAAAATAAAACGCAGAAAGTAATAATTACAGAAAAAGCTCATCATATAAAAGTCCCATTATAAATGTACCTTTCTAGATTTTTTTCTATGCCTATAAGCACAGTATTATCAATGGAAATTAGATCATACCATCACTGGGGTTTGTATTCCACATTCACCTAATGACACTTCACCTTATCAATGAATGTAGAGCTTACATTACTGTTTTTATTGAGCATTTAGGTTTTTATAGACCTTTGTCAGGATGTATTATTATAAATACTGTTATTAGGTCTTATATGTACCTATTTGAATGCTTGTCTATTATTTCTTTTTAAAACAACTTTATTAAATATTCAATAAATACAAAAGAATATTTATAATGTATGTATAAAATATAAAGAATAAATATAAGATGTTGCTTTTCTTGGCACCACTATTTCTATCTTTTGCTACTTTTTTCCTTCTTCCTTTTTGGCCTTTTACTAAATAGTTTTCCCCTTCTGTTTTTTCCCCTCTGTTAGTTTGGAAGTTATGAACCCTGTTTCTGTTCTTTAGTTACTCTGAATATCTTAACATCCATTCTTAACTAAGTCAAAAATCAGTATGTTCACAATTGTCTTAATCAGAAACTCTTTTTTTTTTTATAATTTTATTGAATCATAATTCTGTACATTGGTGCAATCATAGGGCACGATTAATCAGAAACTCTTAACCTTAGCTCTGATCATTCTCCTCCTGCCATTTCAGTATTTTAATTTTATCTAGTTTTTGCAGTGCCACAATTAGAGATGCAATTATTGTTTCCTCTAATGCTTATTTAGATTTGCCCACGCATCAGCCCATTGTTTTCGGTACCTCTTACCTGCCATCAGAATCATTTTCCTCCTTTCTGAAGCATGACCTTTAGAATTTCCTTCGTGAGAGCCTGTTGGTGATAAACTCTTTTGTTCCTATCTGAAAAATGCCTTATTTTGCCCTCCTTTTTTGAAAAACATCTTTAATGAGGTGCTGTATGCTCACCTTAAATTCCTTCATTTTATGTGGACAATTAAATGATTTTTAGTAAGTTTAAGAGTTGTGGAACCATCACTGCAAATCTACTTTTAGAACGTTTCCATCATCTCTCGTGCCCCTGGGTAGGGACTCCCATTTCCAGCCGTTGACAACTGCTGATCCATTTTCTGTCTCTAGAGATTTGCCTTTTCTGGACATTTTGCTCAAGTAGAATCTTACCCTATGTGGTCTTTGTTTCCGGATTTTCACTTAGCATGTTTTTAAGTTCACCCATGTTGTAGCCTGTCAATACTTCATTGCCTTTTATTGCCAAATAGCATTCCAGTGTGTGAACATACTACACTTTTTGTTTACCCATTCACCTGTTGATGGACGTTGAGACAGCTTCTACTTTAGGGCTATTATGAATAATTCTGCTATGAACATTTATGTAGAAGTCTTTGTGTGGACATGTCTTTTTATTTATCTTGAGTAGATAACTAAGAATATTGAGTCATATGATTAATCTATTCTTAACATTTTAAGAAACGGCCAAGACACTACAGTCCCCTCCAGCAATTGTGAAGGTTCAAGTTTTTCTGCATCCTTACCCATATTTCTTATTGTCTATCCTTTGATTATAATTATTGTAAGTGTGAAGTGACATCACATTGTGGTTTTCATTTACATCTTCCTCATGATAATGAGGTTAAGCATCTTTTCATGTGCTTTTTGTCCTTTTCCAGCTTCTTTTGGTGAAATGTCTATTCACATCTTTTGTCTTGCTCTCATTATTGAAAGATAGTTTTGCTTGGCAAAAAGTGCTAAGACATACAGTTATTTTATCCTAGCACATGAAAGACATTATTCTCTTTTCTTCTGTATTTCGTTGCTGCTGTTGAGGAATTGGCCACCCAGTCTAATTGCCATCTTTTTTTCCACATAATGTTTTTTCTAAGTCTGGCTCTTTTAAAATATTTTTTGGTTTTGGGTGTTTTATAGTTTCATTATGATGTGTCTATGTATCTATTTATATATTTTTTGTTGTTGCTGTTTGCTTATCCTATTTTGGATTGAGTTTCCTGAACTTGAGGATTTAGGTTTTTCATCAGTTCTCAGTCATAATTTCGTCACGTGTTTTCATTTTCTTTTTTTTCTTCATTCTCATTTTCATTTCATTCTGTCTATCTATCTGAATCTTTGCTGACGTGTATGTTAAAGCATATCACTAAAGCCCTCTTTATCTTTTAAACTCTCTTATACTTCCTATTTACTTTCTCCTCTGCAGCATTCTATAGAAAGTCTTCAGATCTATTTTCTAGTTTTCTAATTGTCTCTTTGACCATATTTAATCTGCTACATAATTCATTATTAGGTGTTATGGTAGACAGAGTAATGGACTCCCAAAGATTCTAATCCCTCGAATCTGTGAATTCATTACTTTAGGTGGCAATATGGACTTCCCAGATGTGACTTAGGTGAAGGACCTTGAGGTAAAGATGTTATCCTAAATTATCCAGGTGGTCCTGATCTAATAACAAGAGCTCCTCAAGGCTCGGTGTCTGTGGCTCAAGCGGCTAAGGCGCCAGCCACATATACCTGAGCTGGCGGGTTCAAATCCACCCACCAAACAACAATGATGGCTGCAACCAAAAAATAGCCTGGCATTGTGGTGGGTGCCTGTAGTCCCAGCTACTCGGGAGGTGGAGACAAGAGAATTGCTTGAGCCTGGGAGTTGGAGGTTGCTGTGAGCTGTGATGCCACAGCACTCTACACCAGGGTGACAGCTTGAGGCTCTGTCTCAAAAAAAAAAAAATACAAAAACAAAAACAAGAGCTCCTCAAAGGGCAAGAGCGAGGCAGAGAATGTGCCAGACAGGTAAACAGAAGAAGGAGGAGAGATTTCAAGTGTTAGAGGGACTTGACCTGCTGTTGCCTTCTCGAAGATGCAGAAAAAGGGCCACAATTCAAAGAGTGCAGGTGGCGTCTAGAGGCAGGGAAGAGCCGTCAGCTGTGACAACCAGGAAGGAATTGGGGATTTCAGTGCTATAACCACAGGAAGTGAATTCTGCCAACAACCCAAATAAGCAAGGAAATGGATCTTTCCTTGTACCCAACTAAAAAGATTCTGACCTCACTGACACCTTGATTTTAGCCCAGTGAGACCTGTGTCACACTGATGACCTATAGAACTGTAAAATAACAAATTATGCCATTTTAAGCTGCTGATGTTGTGGTAATTTGTTATAGCATCAATAAATCACTAGTACAGGTTTTTAATTTCAGGGGTTGTTTTTAATTTCCAAAAGCTCTTTTGGCTCTCTTTCAGTGATGTGTATAGTTTAGAGTTGCTTATCTAATATTCATACTTTCAGTCACTTTTAAATCACTTCAGTATAGTAAACATTTTATAATGTGCATTTGAAAAATTCACTGTTTGGGATCTCTGGAAGTCTGCTTTTCATTTCTGTTGTTTCCACAGGTTCTTACTCACAATGCCTTGTTTCGTTATGATTTTTTAACATGAGTATGAGCTCATGTCTATTAGAAATTAACTGTTGGTCTTTGAGCCTGGAGTTGAAATTATATTGTTCTGGGGGGGATGTGTATTTGTTTCCAGTAGGTGTCACCTAGGACTTCCAGGGACCACCTTAAAATAAATTCTTGCCTTGAGTTTTTTTTTAATTGCATAGATAATGTGAATGAATGTTAATGTCACAAACCTCATGAATTAAGAATTCCCAGGAAAGATTTTTTTCCCCACCCAGTGCTGAGCTGCATAGAATAAGTGAATTACCAACTCTCCTGGCTGAGAATAAAGTCCTATGGCTTAAGTAGGAATTTCCCATTGGATTTGCCACCTTGGATATTAGGGCTTACCCTTCATTTCATTGCACCATCCAAACAGAAATTCTAGAATACTAGCATTAGCTGATGCCCCCATGGTAAAATCTGGTTTATCCCTCTGGATTCCAGCTTTTACTCTATATTTTGCTTGCCTCCAAGGACTTCCGAGTGTCCTGCCAGTGCAGCAATGTTTTTAAAAAGATGATTTTCGTCTCCTCCAGCATTTTTAGTTATTTTCAGTACTGTCAGAAATGGTAATGTCCATTTCTTCCTTTAGAATGAATTCTTAGATGTAGAATTGCTATATTAAAAAGTATACAAATGTCAAACTTTAATAGGTATTGCCATATTATAAAGGCTTGTTTACTATTCAACAAAATAAAATGGAAAAACAAATCACTAAATCTCAAACACTTTCTGAATTCCTTTCATGTTTGCCTATCATGCCTCTGAAAGAAAAGGTGAATGTGGTTGATGCCTGGACAAGAGAGAAAATTTACAAATGAAGCAATAGCCCCTCAAAATCAAATTATGTGATGTTTATGGTTGGAGTTCAGAAAAGACATAAAATTCAAATCTTGTCACACTCGGCTTGGGAAGTCTTCAGTTGTTCCCATTGGCGCCAGTAGCTCAAGCGGCTGGGGGTTCAGCCACATAAACCAGAGCTGGTGGGTTTGAGCCCAGCCTGGGCCTGCCAAACAACAATGACAACTACAACCAAAAAATAGCCAGGTGTTGTGGCAGGTGTCTGTAGTCCCAGCTACTTGGGAGGTTGAGGCAAGAGAATCACTTGAGCCCAAGAGTTTGAGGTTGCTGTGAGCTGTGATGCCATGGCACTCTACCAAGGGTGGCACAGTGAGACTCTGTCTCAAAGAGAAAAAGAATCCTTGATTGGTGGAGGGAGGGCAATTAGTGGGAACACACCTACGGTGCATCTTAGCAGGGTACTGGTGAAACTTATTAAAGGTAGAGTATCAATGTCCTTATATAGTGATCAAGAAAATGCCATGAAGGCTATCTATAACAGTACGATCAAAATATTTCTGATTGTATATGAAGTCAGCACATTGTACCCTATGATTGCATCAATGTACACAATTATGATTCAATAAAATTATAAAAATAAATAAATAAATAAAAGAATCCTTAAAGTAGACCATGTGACCCTGCCTGGCTAGCCCCAGCCTTCCCTCACCCTCTTCTCTCCTCTCAGCTTATAGGCTCCAGCCGCTTTGCCCTTACCACTATTCCTCAATTGCACTGACATCTTTTCCACACCTACACGTACTCCCGTTTGCCTCCCTCCATCTCCACCCCACCCTGTTTCCTGCTGACTCATTCTTCCATTAGGTCTCACTTTACTTGTGACTTTTTAAGAGAGACTTTCACTGATCTTCCAGTGTAAATTACTCCAGCACCCACACACATCCCTGCCTGAATATACAGATAACTAGTCAGGCTAGTGTATCAGGGATGGAGACTAAATTTATGCACCTCAGAGCATCGGTACACCCAGAAGAGAGCCAGAGTGTGAGAGAGACCCAGGTCTTCAAAAGCATCCTGTTCTTTTCCTCCTCAGCACTTATTACACTGAGCTTTAGAGAACAGGACCATGTCCTATTCAATGCTTTTTTCCCAGAACCTAGTTCAGTGCCTGGTACAGAGCAAATCTTTATTGGGTAAATACATTTTTTTAAAAAATGGCTGCATTTGAATAAATGGAGCAGACAGATGCCAATTAGAGCGCCCTGAAAATCATAAAACAAGTGGGAAAATGGTAGGAAAAAAAAGATAATTTAAAAATCAATAATTTATAATTTAGGAAATATGAGTAGTCCTTTTTGATCTAACTGTCATATAATAATAGACTCTTATGACCCTCCATAAGCAAGGGGGTTAAAAAGAAACCTTCCCTTCATCCTCGTCCAGCTTGAGGTATTCAGGTTCCACAACCAAGATGACAGAGCACCCCTTTGGATTACCAAGGGCGTTAGTAAAGTTTCTTCTGAAGACTGAGAGCTTCTCCTTTCTGTGCTGTTCTCGGTGTCCCACTAGGAAGGAGTAGAATGGAGAGCTAGTTTTTTCATTCCTGTAGATCATTGGTAGTTTCTTTGCTTTTTCTTTTTTGTGGCTGGCTGTTCCTTCTGGTTTGAACAGGTTCTCTTTTCCCTCAGGTATCAGAGTAACACTGCCTCCGCTGTTCTTGATACGATTACCAACATTCAACCCAAAGAGAGTGGAGGTGGTGTGGGAGAGACCCGGGAAGCCATCGTTTACAGATTATCTGAAGATATGCTGAGCAAACTGCCCCCGGACTATATCCCTCATGAGGTAAGCTGTGCTCTTTGCCCACTGTGTACAGGGCCCTTCCCGCACTCAAACAGCAAGTCTGAAGACTCTGGAGAGCAACAGCCCACCTGTCGCCGACCGTGTGGCGGATTGCCTGAGTGGTAAATTTTGTTTGACTGTATTACTAAACTCTGTGTCTCTCATTGTTCATGTAACCTTGTCATCACTCAAAACTCAGAAACTCAGAAAAAAATATCCTTTATCTAGGATGCTTTTCTATTGCTCTCTTTTACAAATTCCTTCACAAGTTCGTCCCTTCCCAGTCCACGCTTGGACACTGACCCACTTACACATTGACTTCTCTTGTGCCTTAAGTTATGCTAAACAACAATTCAAAAAGCTGTAAGGCCAGAAAGCAAAGGGGTTGATGATTTGGTATTCTTTAAGATGCTCAAAGATATTTTAGCTGTAGATAGATGACCTGTTTACTCTATTTGTAATCACTTTGGCAACTAGTTGAATAGGGTGGAACAGTTAGCAGAGATACTATTAAAAGCCCCAGTTACAAAGCTGAAGTTTTCCAAGCACTACACTTTACCCAGTCATCAGAATGAGGTCATCATGGGACAGCAGCTGGCGTTTTTCTGAACACTCATTATAAGCAGGGCCCTGTGCTAAGTGCTGTATACACATCATGTCCTTCAGTGCTCTGGACAGTATTAGCAGAAACCAAGCTAAGTGGTAGAACAAAGAATTTGAACACAAAGTAATCTGATTCTATAGCCTACTACCTTATCCATCATCCATTTTAGCATGCATTGAATGCTCCCCATAATGGAAATATTTTCTTGCCTCTTAAAACAATTTTTGTTTCCATCGTGTAGATAGGTACCAAGACATTTGGTAATGATATTGAAACCAATGGCTTTATGTGGGAATAGTTATAGTAAAGAGAGGACATATTTTTTAAATGGATAAATACTGTAAGTAGTTTATTATATGTGGCCTTCAAAAGACAAGGCAGAATATTTGCCTTTAAAGATTTTAAACCTAGCTTTTTAGTTTCATCAGATCCCAGTAGTGTATTTTTGATACTGCTTCCATTGCTTTGTGGGTCCTCCTCATGAAGTATTCGCCCAGGCCGATACTTTCCAGAGTGTTCCCCGCACTTTCTTCTAGAATTTTTATAGTTTCATCTCTTAGGTTTAAAATCTTTAATAGACTCCCTTCTCCATTCTTAAAATCTCCTTCCAAGTTGAAAGTGGCACTAGACGGTGTGAATAAATTTCCACTTTAAAATTCCACTATGCCCCAAATAATGATGTTGGTTATTAACAATGACTTAACTATGCTCAACAGCCTTTGGGAGACAAATGAAAGATAATTAAAAGTCTTACAGGAAAAATAGCAGTTTTTCAATTAATTCCATAAGAGACACAGAACATCCTCCATCCTACCAGAGAAACTTTTCCACACTCCCCATCTGACTGTGCTGCTGGCTCCACACCTTGCAGGCATTCCTCTGTGCTGTCAGTATCACACAAAAGGATACTGATTTGGCCCCTACTCTTCTCTCTGGTGCTATCGTTCTTAAACTCTGCTGCAGACAATTCAAATCCTTCCCAATTCTCTAAATACACGGGCACTGATCCCTTCTGCAGCTCTTGTTCTACAGTCACAGGTTATAATTGCCTCCACATCTCTGCCTTGTTAATTCCTACTATCCTTTGGGTTCCTCATCCATTTATCTCCATCGTCTACCCTAAAATGTCAGAATTTCTCTTTGCGGTAGCCTTGAAATGATCTCCCCATCATTTACTTTCATCCAAACTGATCCCTCTACTGTAGCAAGAAATAATTGCTAAGTCATGGAAGAAGCCCAAGTGCCCATCGACCCACGAATGGATTAATAAATTGTGGTACATGTATACCATGGAATACTATGCAGCCTTAAAGAAAGATGGAGACTTTACCTCTTTCATGTTTACATGGATGGAGCTGGA
>CAUYON010054760.1:0-46772 GCA_963573935.1 Arctocebus calabarensis
ATATAGAACATCGATGAAATAAAAGCTTGGTTCTTTGAAAGGATAAACAAAATTGATCTACCTCTTCTTCGACTAACCATGATTTGAAAAGAATGAGCTCTAAAAGTTTAATGTCTTCATATAATAACAGAGAAATTGCCAGGAAGGCTATTTTGATCAGTTTGATGAAAATAGATAAGATTGTACATGAAACCAGCACATTGTAACCCTTGATTGCACTATTGTTCACGCTATGATTTAATAATAAAGACAATAAAATTAAAAAAATAAATAAAAGCAACCACTTCTGGATTTATGTACCTTAATAAGGTTAAAATCTTACAACCTATTTCTAGTGTTATACTTAACTGGTTAATGTTTAACAGGAGTCATTAACTACTCCAGCAACTTTTATCAACTAACTTCTTATCAGATATTACAAACTCAATTGGCCTACATTTTATCTTTTTATTGTTAAAATGAAGGGGTGGCAATGTTTGTGGTATGTCACCAGAACTCCAAATTGTTAAGCAGGTTATTTAGAACAAATGCCAAATGGTTTAGATACCTATATAAATGAAATGCCAAGGCTGGGTTTGAACCCGCCACCTCTGGCACATGGGGCCAATGCCCCACTCCTTTGCACCACAGGTGCTGCCCAAGTCTAGATATTTTTTGTTACTCCTCAGTGTGGATTCAGTTTCCTATAAACACGTCAAATAAAAAAAAGATCAAGCCATTCCTAGGCAAAAAATGTTTTCTTTTAATTGAGTGCAAATCTCCCCCCTTTAAAATAGGATCACAAAATTTGTTTCATATATGATTAACATTTCTCCATTATATTTGTAACAAAGTAATTATTCAAGTAAGTAAACTTTACAGCACAATGACACTAACAAAATTCTGGGATTCAAAGGAAATTTAGAGTTTAGAAGCATATGGAAATAAAGCAAGAGAGGGACCGAGCACAGTGAAATAGCAGAAAATATATTATCTCAACAACAAATGGTGGATTTTGTGTTCTGAAACCTGTTCCAAATTGGTAAGCTTTTTGTATTCACCAAGAATGCTTGTTTTCACATTTTTGTAGTAGTTTAGAAGACTTGGACAAGCTTTTTGTGGCTAAGAAAATTTAAAACTACTTTGAAATTCTCTGAGCAACACACAGATACCATCAAAATACACAGCTATGCTATCAAGACATGTTGACGAATTACGCCTTTAAAATTGTGCCAAGAAACCTAGCATGCTCTTTCTCTCTTTTGTTATCAAGCAGAGTTCTACATTGTCTTTGCGCTAGGCAGTTCCAAAGATATTTCTCAGACAACAGCTTACTGCAAAAGTTTTAGACTTGAAAATGACTTATTTTTCTCACACCAGGGATACAATACAGTGTTAGCAGAAAAAAACCAATATAGAAAACCAGGAAACATTGCACCAAATTATTGAAATTGCCTAGGATTTGGTCTTTATATCACTGTCCAGAAAATGATGAGAGTGGTACTGTGGGCAATCCATTTAGCACTCAAATATAAGTTAGCTATGCTTTCAGCTGTTTAAACTTCCAGCTCTTGTAGAGTGTAACCTAAACTGGATTATATTAGACATCTCACAATCTCACTCAAAGCTAAAGAAACTCTTAAAAGGGAGAAGCTGGAGGTGGCCAGGAAATAACGAGATAGAAGAGGTCAAACAGAAAATGGGTGGGAAGAAAGAGACAGAGACACATTTTCTTTGTTGTTCCTTGTCAATGGTGCTGATTTGTTTCACTGAAGGCAGGTTTTGAAGTTCTGTTGGCCTGGTTAGAGATTCATCCATGGGTAGTGGTTTATACCAGCTGCTTCTAGGCATCTTCAGTTGCTCAGATACCTCAGACAAAATGCTCTTCTCTAGAGAGATATGGCCCCAAACCCAGTGGTCCTGCTAATGACACCACCACCCAGAAACCGAGAAAGCTGAAAACCTCTTCAATTCGCAAATTTAATTCATCTCTAAGTATTAATTGCTTAATTACCTAAAAATCACATAATTCTATCCATTTAAGTCATTCTAACTATTATAACCTCTTTATTGGAAGCTGTAATAGCCTCATAGGTGGCCTACCTATGTAAAATTTGCCTTTCCCAACTAAACTGTCTGCAGAGGACAATTCTTAAAATGCATATTGATCATATTATTCTTCATCTCAAAGTTCAAGAAAATTCTCTGTGACTTCCTGCTGCTCTTAGGATAAAACCAAATCTCAAATGTAGTGCTATTCATTAGGACTTTCTGCAATAATGAAAATGTTCTTTAAACTTTCCTGTACGGTAGCCAGATATGGATCATGAACCCTTGAAACATGGCTAGCTCAACTAAATAACCACATGGTCCTTGGCTATTGTGTTAGATAGGGTAGCTCAAAATAAGTCCCACTAGACCCCACACTGAAATTCTCTGCCTAGTTTCTAATATCTGCTTACCCCAAACCTCTATCCTTTCTTTTCTCTGCGTCATTCTTATAAGTTTCACAAGTTCGTTTTGGTCCCAGCTGTCTCAAGAGATCTTTGCATACACTATGCCCTCTGAGAGAACTTCCTTTCTCTCTCCTAATTAACACCTACTTATCCTTCAGAAGATCCAATGATGAAAGCTATGTCCTATGGAAACCTTTCTTGATGACCTGATGATTTAAATTTTAGGTGTTCTTTTATTTTTTTCTGAAGTTGACTTTCTTTCTTTGATTTTTTTAATTTTAGATTAATATAAGGGTACATGCAATTGGGTTATATTGATTGCACTTGTTAGGAAAAGTCCAAGTTGCATTTGAGTCCTTCTCCCAGGAGGTATGGCATACATGTTCTTATAAGCACCCACTCTCTTCTTCATTGCCCTTGCCATAGCTGCAGTCTTACATTTATGCATGTGGTTATTTGATAAAATTAGACTATAAGTTCAACAAGGGCATGAATGATTGTTGTCTACCAATTACTATAGCATTCAGTGAATAATACGTATTGCATAAATAGTTGTATGAAGGCGTGATTCTTTATCCTTTATTATTCTGCCCTCAGGAGCCTCAATTTGATTTTCATTTTTCTGGTAACATTTTTTGGAAAATAACGAGTAAATATTAAGAATGAAAAATAGCGACAACAAAGCTTATTCAAGGGCCAACCCCTTCTCAGATCAAAAAGGAAACAAGAATTGAGAGCTTCCTTGGTATTCAGAGAAAAGGCAATCATCCGCTAACCCCCAAGCTATAGCTCAAACAGTGATTAGTATCTGATTTGCCCACTCAGGCTGACAAATGAGTGAAAAAACTTTCATAACTCTCTCCAACACCCTGAGGGGCACAAACCCGTCTCTTCCTTATATTCTACTGTAATCTGCTGTCAAGTCCTTTGTTCCCATAAATGGCATTTTAATCTTCTTGTGTGCTTCTGTCTGTCTCCATTTCACTTTTGGTATCTGCACACTCTTCTGCAGCTTAATGGCCTGCAAAGAGCCATGCATAGTTTTGCTTTAACTTCAATTCTTAAACTCCTTTTAAAGGAAGAGTCTTTATGTTTTCATCTTTTTTCTTCACAGCAACTGGCTCAGTCTTAATTTTATAACTATTATCTTACACTTTTGAGGCAACAGGTTTATAGGGCAATTTGAGGAGGGCATTCATCCAGCTTGCCTCCCACCAGGAAGAAAAAAAGCTATCATCTCTCGGAATTCTCTGAAGGGCATGTAATACCTAATGGTCTGCATGTAGATGTCCGTCTACACAAAATGATTCAGCAATCTACTCATTGTGATTGCAGAAGGCACTAATGACTTTCCAATGCACTCCACACCAATTCTATTTACTAAAATGTCATGTATGTGAAAGTGTACTGGGTTCATTCACTTTTGACTCCTCTCCTTGTACCATGGGCTGTGAGTGCATCATAGTATGAAGCCAAGAGTGTGGATATAGGAACCATGACATGCTAAGTCTTGGATGATGTCTTTGCCATTATCTAACATTCTGAATCTCATCCCATCTATTATAGAATGGAAGTAGTAAAAATGCCTTCCTAACTTTACTATGTTAAGTGAACTAATGCAGTGCAAGTGCCTCGTGAGGGTACCCTTGGTCAATATTAATTTCCTTTCCTTCCATTCTCTCTATTGCTAATGTTTGGCAAGGCCTTTCCTCAAGCTATTCTTAAGGCTACCTACACAGATTCAAGCCCACCACTTCCAGCTGAAAGCAATGATGATTTAGACCGTCAGTATCTTCACCATCTAGAATGATTTTTGTTGACAAAGTCAAAGTCACCAGCATGACTAGATCTCAAACAATAGCTAGTCTATGGGGGTGACTATGTAGTCTTCGAAGTCTTTATGCAAGCTTAACTGTTAACTAGTCTGAATTACTTTATCATTCCAATTCTCTGGTGGCACTGGAGCACCAACATCATGACCAGAACCATGGCTAGTTCCTTTCATTTTTTCATCCCACTCCTCATCCCCAATCACTTCTCTTTTGTACAATGGAGCATGGCTTAGACCTCAACCTTGCTCTCCATTTAATTAAAAGAGTGAGTACCATATTGGCTTCTTTCATCAAAGCACAACTTTGTGCATAATGACCCCAGAGGAGTCACCCCTAGGTTTGCCATCGTTCACTGGAGTGTCTGGTGCTCTTACAGAGGCAGTCACCAGAGCAGGTTAGCAATCTTCTCCTTTTAGTCTTTTTCTTTCTTCTCAATTCCAAAGCCTCACATTTCTAAGGTCAGTGCCTGTCTCTCCAGCCTCAAGGAACCAATCTGTTAGGATAAAACCTTTATGCAAGCATGGCTAAGAGAAATTATGAGAAAATTACCTAAGAAAAATCTGTTCTCCAGTAAAATATAAACATTGGCCATTATACTATTTGAAGAAATCATGGAAATGGAACAAAAATATTCTGTTTTCTATTTCATTTTTAAGAGTTAAAGAAGAAATTTCCTTGGTGGCAGATCTCACAAAAGGAACTAAAAGGGATATTTCATTTTTAAGAGTTAAAGAAGGGATATTTCATTTTTAAGAGTTAAAGAAGAAATTTCCTTGGTGGCAGATCTCACAAAAGGAACTAAAATTTCATTTCCCTCTACAATTCTACCCTACCCTCACATACCACATGCTCAGGAGTCATCTAACTTTTCAATGGCAGTTTCTACATTGTGTTAATCTAATCACTTTTGAACAGCTGACTTGGTAAATCTGGAGAACACAGTCCATAAGTGTAATTGCTTTCTTAGGGAAAGTGTCTTCTGCAGTGGTGGGAAGCACACATTTGGCAGCAGATTTCTAGTGGTCTGCATGCCTCCAAGGTTCTTGAAATGCTAAGAGAATAACTCAAAATTTAGGATAGAAAGAAGGAGGGTGAAATTTGCTGCATTGCAGAGGGTGAAATTTGCTGCATAGCAGGAGATGGAAATTTGCTGCATAGCCCATCAAACCATGAATGAATTAATAAACTGTGGTACATGTATGCTGTGGAGTAGTATTCAGACATAAAAAGATGGAGACTTTACATCTTTTGTATTTACCTCGATGGAGTTGAAGAATATTCTTATTAGTAAAGTATTTCAAGAATAGAAAAGCAAGCATTCCATGTACTCAGTACTACTCTGAAACAAGTAAATGAACAACTACCAGCCTCACATGAGAGAAAAACACAATTAAATTCAAGGGGGAAAGAGAGGAGTAACTTGGGTAAGCTCCCACCCAACAGGAACAATGCAAGGGTAATATGGTACACTTCTTGGGTGAAGGACTCAACTACAACTTGGACTTTACCTTACAATGCAAACAATGTAAGCTAATTGTATGCACCTTATATTAATGCAAAATTTAAAAATATTTTTTGGAAGTGTAAGATGGTAAGTTCCAACCTGGTCTGTGTTCACTGGAGTTTATCTGCTCTACATTAAATTCTTGACTCTTAAAGTAATACATTGTAAAATCTGTTCTATCTTCCACCTGTGTTCAAATCTGTTATCCTTTAGATTATCACTTTCAGAAAAAAAGTTTTTTCTCTTTGTAGACTCCAAGAATTGCCCTGAGATGTTTGATTGCCTTCAGTCAATGCAGGATTAGAAAGATGAATGATGATTGCCTGTATTTACATGGTTTGGCCAATTTTTATTAAACTTTGAAAAGAACTGCAGTCCCAGCTAATTGGGAGGCTGAGGCAAAAGAATTGCTTAAGCCTGGGAGTTTCAGGTTCCTGTAAGCTATGACGCAACAGCACTCTACCATGGGCAAAAATATGAGACTCTTTTTCAAATAAATAAATAAATAAAATCTGAAAAGACGTGTCATTTTGTGACAATAGTTATAACAATAAGTAACTCAAAGACAAACACATTTATTCAGTGTAATCCAATGAAAACCAGAGTAGAAACAACAATGCTTCAGAATTTATTGTAATAAGACATTTTATTCTTTATACTTTCTAGTCAAAGTTTAAATCCAAAAGGTACTAAGGAGAAAGGTTTTTAGATACAAGGTCTATTCTGCCTATTTCAGTAAATAAATAAAGAAGTCAATGCTAGTTATTGTAAATTTAAATATATCATTTATTCTTTTTAATTCAACTTCATTTTTAGATAAGCAACTATGATTTAAGAAGAGCAAATGGAGTAAGACCGGTATCTATGCCCCTTAAAAAAAAAAAGAAAAAGAAAGGAGGCATAGTTTCAAGTAAATAAAAACCCAAGAGTAAACATTTTTTTTGTATTTTTAATCCAGTTAATTTTTTGTCTCTATACATGTTTCCCTATAATTCAGATTATATGGATTATTATTCGTCTTTCTTTTTTTATTATCTGTTTCATGACAAACAATAACCTACAGTTTTAAGAATTCTGTAAAACCCTGATTTTAATTAATGAACTATATTGTCCTAGTTTTTTTCTTATGCAAACTTTACTTTTAAAAATGATGCAGTAATAATCCTATACATAAGTTTCTTCCAAATTACTAATTATTTCCTTGAGGTGGATTTCTAGAGGTTGAATTACTGATACAACTAGTAATAATGCGTTTATGATTCATTTTTTAAAAACAAATTTGACACATCTTATTTTATTCAGATAGCATCTTGATCACACATGATCCAAAAATATTCAAAAAATAAATCAAATTTAAACAGTTGTTAAAGTTTGATCTTCAAACTCTATAACCAAAGATAGCGCGCCTGCCTATGAGCTGTCGATAATAAAACCACATCCACACTTTAGCAGCCATCAGCCATTCAGGGCAGCTTACCTAACTGTGAGCTATTTGCTGCTACCCATTTGAATGGTATTAACTATCTCTTTCAGTCTTTGAAGAGCTATAGATATCTCAGCAGGGCTAGAGGAAAGAGATCAACTTTGGTGTAGTACAAAATGTGGCAGCCAAGGCTTCAAATGCATTATAGGAGCTTTCATCAGTACCAGGGCCTTCTCCACCAGGCCTTCTCCACCAGGTTATGGACAAATTGGGTCATGGTTCTTAGAAAGCTTGTCCTCCCAAAAGACCAGCCGAATGTCAATCTACACTGATTATTCTTAGCACTGAACGATATATTATCCTCTAGAAAGCATGTCTACCAATTTATACTATCACAATTATGAGAATGCTTGTTTTGGTAAAGCATCTTCAACCTTGAGTATTAATTTTAAAGAAATCTTGTACATTTAAAATATTAAAAAACAAAGATATAAATGTTATTTGTTAAAAATAAATAATTTTTATTATTACTAAGTCATAAATTCTATATACTTAACTTTTATAATTTGTTCATATCATCTGCATATTTTTATTGGAAATTTGTTTTCTTATTGATTTGTTTGAATTATATATATTTATCTACATAGGAAATTAAGCTTAACCTCCTGTTTTATACATGAAACATTTCTCTTAATTTTATAAATCAAATTTCTATTTATTTAGGGAATTTCTAGGTAGCTTTATTTGAAAGATTTTCTTTGTGTTTTATTGTTTTTTTTTAGTCATTAGTAAATTTAGCTTGGTGTGAATTGATAGAGAAATTGACATACAGTATTTTCGTAAATACTTATTGTGAAATACCATTTGCCCTTTCTCTGTGGTCTATTTCAGGGCTGCTTTCTGCTCCAATAACCAGTTTGTTGCTTCTTGGACCAATAGAGACTAGTATAATACTTAGTTTTAGAATGCATTTTAGTATAAATTACATGCATGAAACAAAAAAAGTATTGATAGATATCTCTAGCTCAGTAGTTTACAAAGCCACTTGTATTACTTGCTTTTGCTACACATTTACCCTGAATTAACTGCACTTCTTCTGCTTGCTTTCACTCTGGAATGTTGCAGATTCCAGAGCTGTGGGAAAAGAGAGATTTTTTTTTTTCTAGAATGCCCCTAAATCCAGCTGTGAGGCCTGAGTGCCAAGGACAGAATCCTATAATCTTACTACAGTGAGAGGTAATACATTGTGAAAATCTATGCTGAATATGCTTTAACTCTTTTAATTAAATCTGAAGAAAGATCCTATTGTACTTTTAAGTAAAATTAATTTTGCTGAAACTAACATGTTTATAATATCCAGGCTTTATATTCAATCTCATTGTTTTTTCATTTATCCAAATTTCTTTCTCAAAACTTTAAGTTAAATTTTAATAGTCGTAGGAGAATTATTTATTTTATTTAGAGTTTATATCAGATAAGCTTTGAATATTTTAACACAATAATGGATTTAATGAATGTTTCAGTTATAATTTCAGTTGTTTAATGATGATGTATGGAAAAAAATCATGTAAAAATATTGATATTATAGGTGCCCTTTGGCTGGATGTTCATTTTAGTTCTAAGGAATTTAAGTAATATGCTAGGTCTATGCTGTTCAACATAGTAACCATTCACCACATTTAAATTATTTAAATTTTAAATTAATTATGATTAGTATTAAATAAAATATTCAGCTCCTCGGTCAAACATGCCACATTTCAAATGCTAAATAGCCACATGTCATTAGTGGCTACTTCCTTGCACCGTCACTAACTGAACATTTTCCTCATGGCAGAAAGTTATATTGTCAAAGGAGTAGGGCATCAGCCCTATATACCAAAGGTGGCGGGTTCAAACCCGACCTCAGTCAAAAACTGCAGAAAGTTATATTGGATACTTCTGCTGCAGGACTTTTTAGTTACATAACACTTTTATGTGCCCAGAATGTTACTCTTTTCTTGTTCTAATAGTCATAATTTTTCTCATTTTTTTTCTGTGTTCTGTTACTTTGGCGACAACTTTGGGCAAAATGTTAATTAATGATGGTAACAGTGGCTAAGCATGAAATAGTGATTTTCTGTTTTAGTAAGTTGACTATAAACTATTACCCTGGACTGTCACAATCACCATTAATTTTCCCATTTCTTCCATCCCCAACAATCACACTCATTCTAATCACTATGATCGAAGGCAGCATAGAAAGACGTGTGGTGAAAGAGAAAGACAGTGTTGGTTCAAGAGATATTTTCTATTTTGGCTATCTTGAATACCTGTGCAGTAAAAGAAACATTGTCCAGTATTTGTTTTTTTTTTAATAGGCACAGACACTGGGTCTCCAACATGAAACTGAGAAGAAATGAGGCATTCTATGTATCTTCAGACAAATCATGCATTGGATACTGAGTGCAATTATTAACGAATCTCCATAAATTAAATTTCATCATCAGTAAAATATCCCCAAATGTACCGTCCCCCCAAATGGACAGTTTCTTAGTTTTAAATATCTTGTATTTTAACTTTCTTTGTGTCTTCAGTCATAATTTTTCAGTTAAAACAGAAAAGTCACTAGACAGGAACCATATCATACCAGAAGCTCCAGCAGGCATCGCATTCTCAGACTTGCTCTTCATTCACATTTGCTTTTACTTAAATGGACTTAAGGACCTATTAAATTTATATATTAACAATAAACTAAAAAACTCATGAGTGCCATTTATTTAACTTTGTTATTTGTGAAGGCATTTTACTAGCTTTTAAAATCATATTTCTAATAGCTTAAACAATGCAATAATGTTGCTTAGTACCAACCTATTTTCATTTGAGAAAAATAAGGCTTAGAAATTTAGTAAATTTTCCCAAGGTTTCAGCAGTTGTTCCTAAAGAAGCAGAAATTTAAGACTAACTCTATTTAATTATATAGATTATATTTTTTAATAAAAGTGCTTTTATTCATGTATGTATTATATATGATTTTAAGATGGAATTCGTAAATGTTATTGTGTAGTATATTTTGATTGGAATTCATTTAAAAGAAACATGCTTATTTACTGAGGAAGTAGCAGTATAAATTTTTCCAGAAAGAAAACACAAAAATAAAGCCCTTGGGTTTCTTTGTTAACTACGGGAGCATTTAAAAATCTAAGATTATGTTTTGCTATATTAAGAGTTAAAGATTTTTTTAAAATATGACTTCTGATTTTATCATTATCTTGAGCATTCCAAAGAAGTATAGTATTCTGAAAGGAAAGGAAACATATATGCTTTATGTGCATAAGACAGTTTTTATTCTATGAATTTTTTACCTGCTTGCTTTGTAATTTGGTAACTGTGATAATCAAAGCTTCTAGCTCTAATAAAACTTTCCAGAAGCGTAGGTTTTTGTGGTGCATAATGTTTCTCATTATGTTGGCTTATTTAAAGTGAATATTTTCTCCCCCAATGTTTACATTAATAACTTCCATAAATATCAACAACCACAAACTATAACTCTATAAAACGTCCTATGGGACCGTAAAGTGAATTTACACTATCTCATTTTGTTAATACAAAACTTCTTTTTCTTAAATAAAATCCAATGCATGAAAATCCTTATATTACTTTCTTAGTGAAACATTAAAATTCATTCATAAAATTTTTATGTAGAATTTTCTTAGAGATAATATAACAACATCTTGGTCAATACTGCCCAAAGAGAAAGTTACATTTTTCCTTCAGCTGAAATATCTGTAAATGTATTTCATCTTAAATGCTCCTATTTCTTTAACTTAAATGCTTATGACAGTATTCACTAGCATAAACTTAATACTGATATGAGACACTCAATATAGATAAATCCAATTTAATTGTAAGAGTATACAAGATATATATAGAATATTTTCTTCTGTCTTGTGAAAAGTATGCCAGATAACAGAGTAAAGAACACAAGTGGAAAAGTAGATGATTGAGGAGTGGATGCTAAGAAGCACCATTCCCACTGTACTGCAAGTGTCATAAAAGCAGGCACCCTGTTTGACTTTTATATGACTTTATCTTCATAATCCTGCTCTCAATAAATGTCTTTTGAATAAGATATAGCCAAACAAATGAAATGTGGCTTAGACCTACTCCTGAACAATTTAAATTAATGAAAATTTCAAGTCAATCTTACTTTTTCAAAACACAATATTGTTTATTTACTTTGCTTGTTTGACTCTGTTGACTACCACCATTCCATCCCTACCTTTCCCTGATGTATCTTTCTTTCTTGATGTTGTGCTGCTGCCTACTATCCAAGGTATGCTCTCTTAGGATGTTTTGAGGTTACTGCTATACCTTGGAATAAATTGAAAAGGATGTCTATCCTCAGCACATTAGATGGCCGAGATAATCTACCTATAATTACCACTATGCACCCACTCTCTCACACAGAAGTACACCTCAATCCCCACTGATATAATAATCAATAAAATTGACCGCAAGCATTTGCTGTTTACTGTTACCTAGCAAGTATACTTTAATTATAAGTAATTATACTTATATAGTAAGTGTGCAAAGTAAGTATAAATACCTTACATAGTAAACATTTATTGAGTGATTATTACTTGCATTTAGCATAAAATGATCATTAAGACGTCATACCCTATGAAGCAGGAATGATTTATAGTCTGTCGTCAACACTCCTGAGGCCCAGAACAACTGAATAATTACTTGAGATAACATGTCTGGTAAGTGGTTGAACTATGCTTCAAACACAGGATGTGTGATTCCAAAATCGATGTACTTAGGCTTAAACTATCTACTACAGAGTTGAAGAATTTCTCTGCCAATTTGGGCTCTACTTTAAAGTAGAGTTGGTTATCTGCACTGAGCCTTTTGTTATTTTTCATCTCACAGTACACTCTTTATGAACATGAAATAATTGTTGAATGAAAAAGTAAATAGATAAACACTACATTTACCTTTTTTGAGATGGATGGCTAATTTGCAACAGGGATTATATTTACTGGGAAAGAAAAAACCTAAAGTTAGGTATTATGGAGTCCTTCTCCTTTACTTCTTGGGACATCACTCTAGAATGAGTGTTATTATTTATATGCACATAAATTATATAAATAAGGAAATTAAGTCCCAGAGAATTTAAGCCACTCACCAGATAATATATCTAGTGAGCAGTTAGGCTAATACTGAAAAACAAGTCTGCCTGGCTCCAAAGTTGGGGCCCCCCAAACAATTTATCATATAAATGTTACCAAGAAATCAGACTTCCTCTCTTGAAGTTTCAACTGTATACATGAGTAATTAAGAAAACTTGGTTTGAATTTGAGTTTTGCTATTTATGGGTTTTATAAGTCTGAATGGTCATTTCAAAACATTGTGGTGATTTATTTACTGATAAAATAAAGAAGCTAGGGGTAATGATATCTCCAATCCAATGATCTATTAGGTCATTAATCTAAAATGCAACAACTCTTTTGTGCCATATAATTTATTACAACTGGAATACCTTTCATTTAGAAATGTGTAATACACTAACCATATAAAAAAATAGCTATTTTGAGATTGAAAATTCCATACAACAAATAAAAAACAAAAAGAAATGCTGACTCATGTAGAAAGTTAAACCTATCCTAGCTCACCTGCTTACCTAAGCCTGAGTTTCATGACACAGCCTTGAAAAAAACTACATATGCTAGATGATTAAAAAACTGAATAATCTCCTTTATGGCTCTAGTTTTCTAATGCATAAATTATTTTATGCTTTGAAATGATTCTACATCTCCTATTCTTATAGAACCTCTTCTTTAAAAGACATGGCCAAGAACTGATGAATGGTCCAACGGAGAATTACATAGTATTTAGCCCTTCTGGAGAGAGATGACATTTCAGCTTTGGGATGATTTATCTCATGGTTGATATGTCAAGTTTTCCTTTGGGCTGTTAGTTGTTGCACGACACATAATGGAGCTATCATTGGTGAGTCTGAGGCTGGGTTTAGAGACAGCCTATGCCTCTGGAGCAGCTAATTGAAAGGATTGGCTGATATTCCAAACAATCCATTAGGCAAAATCTTTGAATTTTAGCTGCATGCTGCTTTCAAACAGCATATCCTGGAGTGTATGTACCCTGATACACTCCATGTACAAAGTGAATGTTCCTGTACTGGCATAGAGAGCTGTCATCCTGACAACTAGTGAAACCATTAGAGGTCTTACTGATCAACAAACCTTTGGGTATCCCCAAACGTGTCCTTAATCCCAGCCAAGATTTATCAGGGTTAATTCTCTACTATCTATCATTCACTCACACTTCACACAGGCTACTTTGTTTCACTTGTGTGTTGCTCATCCATTTAAGTCTTTTATAGGGGTTAATAAAAAGACAAGAAGGGATCTTTGCACTTCATAATTTTTCCACCTATTTGGAGAAAACTCAGCATGGCAGACCACTTGCACTGAACCTCGGTAAGAGGAGGCAGCCATTGCTTGGAAGGAAAACTTGGCTCTGTATCCATTATTATTAAATGTCCACTATAGCCAGGTAAAGGTGGTCATACTAAAGAACTATAAAATGGACTAAAAGGAGCACCGGGTAGACCCTAATTCATGGCTATGACTCATAATGATACTAATTATTCAAAAGTTTATCTTTGGGTTTAGCTTTACATAGAAAATCCTCTCCTTGTAAAGTTAAACCCATGGCTTCCCAGGGTCTAGGAAATTGTCCAGAAAAAGAGGGCCTTTGCCCAAGTGACCGTGCCTCTCCTTTGAGTTTCAGTTCCCCTCTCAATCCTTTTATTTCCTTTCCCATGGCCCATGTTAGGCTTGGCCCTGGAAAGGATGCTCTTGCTTTCAGCCCAACTTCCTTAGCAGAGCTGAAATAGGCAACATTTTTTCAAAAAGGATTTAACTAAGAGAGCGCAAAAACAAAATTTATTTTATTTTATTTTTGCATGCTTTCCTCCTTTCTCTAGTCAACCCTGCTCCCCTATTTGTAGGACTCAGTCATTCACACAGCGTTCACCAACTGAGCCCTGTGATGCAGCAGGCACAATGCTAGACATGGAGAACCAGACACAAAGCACAAAAAATTCACCACAGTAACAATTACCTACAATATGTATTTTACTTACAGATATTTAAAAAACTCTGGAATTAAATATTGAACTATATAACCTTAAAATTATTTAACATTTTAAAACTTAAAAGTGCATAAAATAATATCCATGCATATATCAACCACTGCCTCACTTACCATTTTGCTGGGTTGCTCCACATGGCTCTCTTAAATAAAGTGATACAGATTTTATTTCTCCTTTTTATTTCTTCACCAAGGCCAGCCTGAAACTTTCCTCCTCTTTTCCTTTCTAGAGATACTACTTTCTTAATCTGGTGTCATTCCAAAAAAATTTTTTACATTTTTAATCCACATGCATACATTGATAAATAATACTAAGCATTGTTTAATTATTATACAGCACCCCTATGTATATCTAACTCATCAACTGCCATGTGAATTGCATTTAACTTACACTAGTTTTGAGCCTGGCGCCTTGTGATGCATATGCAACTCACAGGTCTCATAACCTATCTTGTCCTAATAAAACATCAGTTCCCCAAAGGAAAAAAAATAATTTTTCTAGGGTGATAATTGACGTGTTCAAAACTGAGCTAGGTTCAGTGACTCACACCTGGAATCCTAGTCCCTTGGGAGAGCTAAGTGGGGGGATCACTTGAGGCTCAAAGATTGAAATAAGCCTCCGGCAGCCAGGCGTGGTGGCATGCTCCTTTACCCTTGCTAAAATCTAAGTAGCATAAAAACAGTCCAGTTAATGACAAACATGTTTCTTTTCAAATAATATCTGTCTCATGTGCAAGTTATTGATTTCACTAATTTGGGTCACTTTTCAAGAGTCCAATGAGGAGTAATTTAGAGTAGAAGACAGGTCTTCTTATGCTATTACTTGATGTAAGCTACAAATTTATAATTTGTTTGCTGCTATCTCAGTCACGTATTTCATCTATGAGGTCATTCTATGTGTAGGCAGAATACCCGAGACATCTAAGCAGTATAGTTGAGGAGTGCTGCTAAACAAATTTCTCTACCCTATGTACAGTGCCTAAAATTTTCTAAGTTTTTACTTGGTGTAAGGTACTTAAAGACCTTGGTAAAATAAAATACAGTCTGTTATTGCCTACTGAGCCCTGGATGAAGTGAATATTAACTATGAGAATGGAAAAAAAATTGCAAGCAATTGGAGAGTGTTCTTGAACATTAGATGCCAAGTAAAATTGCTTGTCATTTTCACTGTTACATAAACCCAAGACACTGAACAAAATTAAAAAATAAAAGAAATACAGAAATATTGGGAGAATTAGCTGAAAGTATTTGCAAGGAATTTAGATTTAAGTATTGATTGTCAAATTTTAATAGAGTCATGAACTGTTAGAAATCTCATAGACAGAAAGCTGAGTCCTCAATGTGAAGCAAGTCTAAGAAATAAAATACTTTAGGGTAGTGTTCATTGAATTCTGCACTGGGCAGGCCACACACTGAGTGCTTGATGTTGTGAGCCATGGTATAGAAAGTGAGAGTGTCAGATGACAAAATCAGCGAAGAATACAGAAATTCCTCCATGTTAGAGATTGACTAGAACTCCATATGTAGTCAAAGAAAGATCAGACATGAACCCCTATTGTTCTAGATGAGAGCTGAGCAGCTTGGGGAAAGTTATTTTTCCCTTTAAGGCACAATTTTCTCATCTATAACCGATGTAATAACACCAGGTACTATAAAGTCATTATGTGGGTCAAATGAGGTCATATCTGCCAGTGCATTTATGCAAGAGGTAACATGCTACACACATCCAGCGTGAGACACGGATAATTTTGTTCTGAAGATCTAATAATGCAATGTACGAGGGAGAGGTCATCACTCTGGTAGAGGCAGGAGTAAAACTGAAGCAGATTCAGCTTAATGTATGAGAAAAACGTTCTAACAATGACTTACAGGGTCAACAGCATCACTGGTTGTCTCCAAAGGGTAGTACATTTTCCCTCTTAGAAGAAACTAGATACAGACTTTGAAGGGTGTTTTTGAAAGAATTTACTGGATGGCCTTAAATACAATTTCTAGTGAAGAGTTTTCCAATCCAGCGAGGTTTTGCTAGAACCCCAATATACATTTCCAAATCGCTCAGGTAAGGACAACCGTATGTTTAATTACAGTAGCACCAGTGGGGGCACCTACTAGGCACCAATCATATTACAGTGATCCCAGGTCTTTCTACTGTCCTTCATAATTTTCCATGCTGTTTAGGTGCATATTTTTCATTTTAAATTCAGACTGCTTGTGAAGAAATGGCATTTGAACAAAAACATCTCTCTCCTACCCCTAATATAAGACAAATAATAAAAGGACAACAAAGTGAACGTTTGTTGTTCAAAATGCTGTTCAACATCTCTCCCGAGTGCTCAGCACTTTCTAACTCTGGCCCCTAAGACAGTGCTTAGGAAAAGAGGATTACTTGGATCAATACTACACAAGCAAAGTCAGTCAACGTAGGCAACAGCAAGCAGAGTGGGTAGAAAGAAAATTCTATCCCACCCAGCAAATTATCACCCTGGAAAATACACTGCTTTAAAAGTCTCACCTGGAACAAAGAGCTTAAGAACCCTCTTTCCCTCCTGATAAACTGTATCAATGGTTCTACTTGAAAAAATAAGAGAAATCAAATCTCATGCTTCAGAAAATAAACTTAACACCATAGGGATCAAGAAGATAATTTTGTCTTCTTTTGTAACCCTTGACAATTGGCTCAAAGCAAAGAAGGAGGCTCTAGGGGCTTCGTTGCTTTCTTTTTGGTGCATCAGCATTAGTTTGGTAATGGCCTCAATGCACAAGAGCCCTACAGGGTAAGGACACGCCAGCTTCCTTAATCTGAATGTGTTATGCAAGATACAGGCGGTTGCTTTCTCTTGTTTATTGGAATCCTCTTGTTTACAGAATGTGTGAGCATAAATAAATGCATTTCTACATTCTTCAAATAACAAATGGATTATCACTTATTGGCAAAAATCATTTTCTTATAGGCGCATACACACACGCAAAAATACTTGTTAATTTTACTAGCCAATTTCTCTTTCTGTCAACTCATTTCTAGTTTGGTTGAGAGAATGTGAAGAATTTCATTAAGGACAAATCTTTAAATTATCTCTGGGTCTATTTAGAAGCCAACTTGTGAGCCCTGTAACTGCAGAATCATTGAGGAGAACCCTGTCTACACCTTCACTCCGTGATAATGTGAATATGCGGAGGGGAAAATCTATGCATCCTCATGAGTTATGGCCTCATTTTTAATGGTGCAGGACAATGAAATAGCAATAGACAGCTATCATGAGTCTTTCTATTTTTTAAGACTCAGCTTTCAAAGGATGAAAGCAAGCAGATAATTTAGTTTTTTGAGTTCAAATGAGAGTTGGCAATGTGAACACTTTTACAGTTTGGGGAACCCTACCTTCTAAAAGAAAAAGGTGAGCTGACAGAAACTTCTGGTTTCTTTTGGACACAACAAAATAGACTGTTAGAGGTGATAGAAATAACTTTTCCAAGTTTCTGATGCAGATCTACAATACATATGTGCTAGATTATGTTGATGAAAGCAAGATTTGGTATCCACAAACACATTCAGAACAGTTAAGGGACAGAGAAGGAATGGCTGAGTGTCCTCATGGCTAGACATTCCCTGCAGGTAGGCATCACAATCAAGGCTCAGGTGGACCTGTTCCTGGAAACTAGAGATGCATTAAGTTTACCTTCCTGACTAAGGAACCTTTTCTGACTAGGTAAAAAGAAGTGACCATTTAGGAAACATATCTATACACCGATTGTTGAAGAGAATGAAGAGTTCTTATTTCATTTAGGAGAAACAATTCTGGAAAATAGGTAAGGGAGAAAAATAGTTTCTGAGCAGGGACAAAGGAGTTTACATTAAGAGGTAAGTATTGGCATGAAAGAAAGGAGAGATGAGAAGTGCAGGAGTAACTTCCCAGATAAATAACGCACATGACGATCTTCTCCTGGGGGGTTAATAGGGGCATTCTACAAAATAGCCATAAACAATAATAAAATCCCTGAGTATTAACAGGTGCAAAAACACTGCTGAATTCCAGGAAGAAGTGATAGCATGTTTTTGTCTGGTGACTTTCTGCTGAGGCACATGGTGATGGCCATATGTGGAGACGGCATGGCTAAGTGCCTCTTATGCTGTCTTTCCAGAGTGTGAATCCAACACATGACAGAAATCCTGCCCAGAGTCATCAGCCTCGCTCCTTTCTACTCTCACTGGTCTATGTGGGATGAAAGATGGGGTCACAAAAATCCCATTCATCTTCTAACATATATTTGAGTGATGTGGTACTGGTGGTGACAACAGCAATCATGGGATGGCTTTGTTATCCTGGGGTCTACGCCCTTGTGTTCAGATGAACATTTAGACGATAATAGCCTAATACAACTAGCAGTACAGTTACTGCTGTGACTGAGAACATGCTGTGAGGAGACGAGTCTTTCCCTGAAGAAGGAATAGTATGGACTTGGACTAAGCCCTCAAGACAAGAAAGAGGGGAATAAACATGGTCACTAAAAGACGTTTGTCTTTAAAAATGTTGACAATCCAGGTTTAAATATTGCTCTGAAATTTCAAGGAAAATGAAAATAAGAACACTAATTCCATCCTCAATAAAATAAGGAAATATTTGTCCGTTCAAAATCTTAGATAGTGTCTCTCTCTCACCTTTTCTCCTTCATGAGAAGGACCCATTCCCACTCTCTTTAGAAGGGCTCGAAGTGTTCTCTTTATTTTTACTAAATAAAATCTCCCTTTGTAACCCTGAAAAGAAAAATACCAGATACAATGATAAAAATAAAATTAAGTGGACTGTTCGAACCCAGCACTGGCCAAAATCTGCAAAAAATAAGAAATAAAAATAAAATTAAGTAGTTACGACTAACTGAAAAGGGGAAGTCAATTTTCAGTGTCTGTGAAGAAAAAAATCAAACGAGTTCCCAGATAATTAAGCCTGGAGAATCCACCTAAAGATACTATGAAACCAATTTATAGCTTTCTTCTGAAAGCTATAACCCAATTATAGCCCAAGAAGGAGGGGAAAGGGGAGAGAGAAGGGAGGGGAGGGGGAAGGATGGATGGAGAGTGGGTAATTGGTGGGATCACACCTATGGGGCATCTTAGAAGGGTACATGTGAAATTTAGTAAGTTTAGAATATAAATGTCTTAACACAATAACTAAGAAAATACTGTGAAGGTTATGTTAACCAGTTTGATGGAAATATTTCAAATTGTATATAAAACCAGCACATTGTATCCCATGATTGCACTAATGTACACAGCTATGACTTAATTTATATAAAAAAAAAAAAAGACACAAGGAATCCCAGGCTAAGCAAGAACGAGACCCCATATGTACTTAAAAAAAAAAACAGAAACACTAGACAGTTTTGGTGGTGCACATCTGTAGTCTCAGTTACTTGGAAGGGTGAAGCAGGGAGATTGCTTGATCCCAAAAGTTAGAGATTGCTGTTAGCTATGAGGTCTCAAAAAAAAAAAAAAAATGAAGAATTTAAGTAGGTAAAGTAGAGTAGGTTACAGAAAATAGCATTCATGTAACTATATAAGAATTCCTTAAACATCCTGAGGAGACAAGCTACTTCTCTCCACAGTGCATATTTCAAAGAAAATATACCGGAGAGATGCCCCAACTCCTAGGAGATGTAAAGAAGAGAGAAAGAAAAAATAGAAATAAAATTATTTATACAGGATGGCAAACATTTAGCTAATAAGAATTTCAGAAACAAGAATTTCAGAAACAGAGAGCAATGGAGATTGAAGGAGGGGGTGATATTACAGAGAAAAGGAAATTTTGTGGTCTGAAAGATGGAAGTTTTCTGACTTGAATAGATTCATTGAAAGCCCAATACCATGAAGAAAATGTAACCCACAGTCAATCATGTCTTATTGAAATCTTGATACAATTGGGATAGAAAGAAGATCCTAAAAGCTTTCAGAACATAATTCAGGACATTGTCATTTATTTCCAATTAGATTTCCAAGTAATCTCAGAGCAAGAGCCTCTATAAAGGAAACATAGCTCAAAATGAGAGAAAGCAGTAAATTTTTTTACTGTACAATCCATTGTGAGGAAGAAAGGAAATCGAATTTCAAAAGAACAATGTGAATGCACAAGTTTACAGATCAGTTAGGGTTATAAAAGGAAATAAGACAGAAAATGGCATAATTAGAAAAAATAAATGCAAAAGAATATTACAAAATGTTAAGAACATCAGCAAAGGACAGTCACAAATTAGATAAGACTTGATAAAAATGCAAAAGTGGTAAGACAAAAGAGCAAAGTAAAAAAAAATCTGTGATTGAAGCAAGTAGAAGGGATATTTACCTAGTATACTAATTTTGGAAACATTCCTCACGATTAAAATGGATAAGTTTTGAAACAGGAAGAGAGAAGTCTAGTTTTCAAAAGGAGTCACCTGCTCTCTATGTCAATTAATTTTCTCATTTGTAAAACAGAGGTGGTTCACATGGCTGTTTTGAGCATTAAGTGAATGCAAACATGTAAAGCATTTAGCCATATATGCATACTGGCATATAGTAAGTAATTAATGAGTCTAGTAATCTTTTGATTTTAATTTTGATTATCATTTCATCTATTTTTCCCAAGAATCTCAAAATATATCTAAACCTGACATGAAGGTACTGTTAAAACATAGACTGGTTCGGTGGTGGCCTAGTGGGAAGTGGTAGAATAAGTAAGGTCGGGATTGGAGGAAAGTTAGTCTCTAGAGAGTGGAAAAGGTTAAATGGCAGTATGGCTTAGCCGCTAGAATTTGTTGAAGTCAGGTTTCACTTATGGCAGGGCTGTATCTGTGGGAACATCAGCAGGGATGAAGCACAGGGCCCAGTGAGGAGCATTTGCATGCTCTGCAGTCAGAGGTGTGGTTGCCAGAGAGCATGGCAAAGCTACAGTATCATTTAGGTAATACTGATGGTAGCTGGGTGAGTTCTTTAGGGTTCCATTGCATGCAGTAACTGCAAAACAGGAGGATTACAAGGTACAAGTCCAGGCACATAGGCTAGATTTTCAGCAAAGGTGTTAGAGGAAACAACATGACCAGAGTCTAATTGGCCAGGTGCCCACTCTACAGAACATAAAACCCAAGTTTTAGGAAAAGATTAATTTTCAGAATCACCAACTTGTAAGGATGGTGTTATTGACTGCTCCCCAAACTCAGTATACTGAGTTCTGAATACACTCACAGATACGTAGAAGTGAGTCTGTAGGAAACTTGACTCAGGCCTGAAACTGAGCAGGACAGGAGAAAGCAGTGCCCCACACTCAGCGTGGATGCTGCCCAGTTATCTCCTCAGCTGCCTTTGCCAAAACATCTACTCATCTTCCATTTACTCAAAAGAGTATAATTAGCATTATGTGGATTTCAGAAAGAAATTTAAACAGTCAACTAAAATAATTGAAATGAAGAAATGTATTTTTAAGTTTTTTCTTAAAATAAGCAGAGAAAATTCAAGAAAATACTAAAATTATTGAAACTAAATTTGAATGGTATGTTTATAGACAATAAATCTCCAAGTAATAATAGGCAAAAAAATGGAAAGAGAACTATTTAACTTACAATAACAATAAAAACTATAAAATGCTCAAGAATAACAAATTTAAGAGGAAAAGCACAGAATGGAAAGAAAATCATGGAATCTTATTGAAGGACACAAAAGATCTCTGCAAATGGAAATTTTTTTTCATTAAGTAAAAGCATCTCATATAAAAACTGTTAGTGCCGCTGGGCATAGTGGCTCATGCCCTTAATCCTAGCACTTTGGGAGATTGAGGTGAATGGGCTGCTGGAGCTCAGTTTTTGGAGACCAGTCTGAGCAAGAGTGAGATACATTTCAACTAAAAATAGAAAACTAGCAGGACCCTGTGGTGGTTGCGAGTAGTCCCAGCTACTGGGAGACTGAGGCACAAGGATCTCTTCAGCCTAAGAGTTTGAGGTTGCTGTGAGCTATGACCCCCACAGCACTCTCCCCAGGGTGACAGAGTGAGACTCTATCTCAAAAAAAAAAAAAAACTTTTAAAAATGCATCCCAATTAAATTTATCATCTTTCCAATTAAAATCCTAGGATTTTGAAGCCCAAAGAGACATGATTATTAGATAATAACCAAAACAATCATCTTGGGTAGGGAACGTTGCCTTACCTTAACACATACACTATTCTACCTAATCAAAACATTCTAGAATGGAAATAGAAAAAGAGAAATATAAAGATGTATATAACATCTAGAAATAGAATCCAGTGTTACTGGAATTGAACATATTAAAAAGTTATTATTTTAATATTAAAAGAAAAGAACCTTTTTTTTTTTTTAACAATGCTGGTATAAATTGGTATCCATGAAGCCAGATAGATATATCTTTGGAACTTTCCTTTAGATTATCAATGAAAATAAAAATTCTTACTTTATAAAATATTTTTATATGAAATATAATAAAATATTATAGAAAGTTTAGGAGAATATATGCAATTTTGGGTTGGATAGCCTTTCATAATCAAAATCAGAATCAGAAGCTATAAAATGAAAGAGTGCCATGATTCCCTTACTTACGAATAATTTTAGTATAAGATAAAATTAACCACAAGTCAAATCAAAGACAACTTAGAATTTGGAGAAAATATTTGCCAAGCACATGACAAATATAAAATGTAAATGATAAAATATAATCCAAAAGAAAAAATAGTCAAAGTATTCTGATGAGTAACTTATAGATGATTAAATTAAATAGCCAATAAATTTATAAAATGTGTTCTGTCTCACTAGTATTTAAAGGAAAATAAATGTTTAAAGGAAAATAAACTACTACCAAATTGTAGTTTTTGAAGATTAAGTTGGAAAATATGGCTGGTTTATTGAGAGGTGAATTTTATACTCACACATTACTACTGGAATTTTATACTCACATTACTACTGTGAATTGTTGCAGATGTTTGGAGAGCAATCTGTCAGTAGTCATTCAAAATAACATGGGCCTACTACTGATCTAGCAATTTCTTGAAGCAAATAGCATAGTAATAAAACATTAGTATGTATGGATATGAAAAATAAGCTTCATTTGCATTTCTTGTCAGTATAAGTGGAAAAAATAAGATAAAATAGAAATCTGTCAATAAATGTAGAGTTGAATATACTACATTACATTCATATCTCAGAATTTTAAACAGCGTTTATTTTTAGAAAAAGAATTTTTGAATTCTATCAATTCATCCATAAGGATTAACATCATCTAATTTTAAGCAAGAAAACCAAAGTACAGAGAAGGGTATATGGTATCATCCCATTTTGGTAAAATCAGCAATCATGTAATCATTCTTGCTATTATCCTCTGTGACCTAACAACCCAGAAATAACATCTCATTTTTATACCTTGTCTATTCTACATTCCTACTACTTAAGATGGGTGTTCTACTAATTAATAGTTGCATAACTCAGTTCTGATAAGGAAAAATTATTTTAAATGAGAATATAAGTGGCTAAGAACATAATGATATCTGATATAATTTTCACATTTGTCTCCTCCTAATATCATATTAAAATTTGATCCCCCATGTTGGAGGTAGGTCCTAGGGAGAGAGGTGTTTAGATTATGTGGACAGGTGAGTCCCTTGTGACTAGCTTGGTACTGTCCTTGCAGTAACAGGTGAGTTCTCACTCTAATAGATCCCATAAGAACTGAGAGTTAAAAAAAGACCGGCATCTCCCTCCCTCCTCTCATGCTTCCCTTCTTTTGCCATATGATGCCTTCTTCCCTTCACCTTCTGCCATCAAATGGAAGCTTCCCGAGGCCCTCACTAGAAGCAAATGTTGGTACTACTGTTCTTGAACAGTTGGCTGAACCATGCTCCAAAGAAACCCTTTTTCCTTATGAAGTATCCAGCCTTGCAACACAAATGGAGTAAGACAGTATCCTAGACAAATAAGTTAAAAAAGAGAGAATATATAGCTAAATGAAATCAGCATCTAAGTTCAAGCAAATTGTATGTAATGAAATTATTAAAAAGTACGTTATAGTAGATCACTAGTAAATAATAGCCATGAAGTAGAGATGAAAGAGAATTTGAGAGGATTAAAATATCCTTGAGCTGGCGCCTGTGGCTCAAGGAGTAGAGTGCTGGCCTCATATACCAGAGGTGGTGGGTTTAAAACCAGCCCCAGCCAAAATAAATAAATAAATTAATTAATTAATTAATTAATAAGTAAAATATCTTAACTGTTGGAAACTAACATACTAACATACAAGTATGTAAAGAAATAAGTATACAAAGTATGCACAAATAAACATAACATCCATCCCTAGATAATTTTTAAATAGTTTATTTAAAATGGTACACGATAAATGTTTATTGCATTGGATTATTCAGAAGGTAGCAAGGGGGTTATTGAGAATAAGTGATGTAAGACTAAACTCTTTTCCTAACATTTGTATGTCAGAGGAATCCTGAAGATAGAGTACACTTACTTCTCTAAGAATTTGACAAGGCCTCTTATGTTATTCTTGGGGGTTAAGGCAGAAGAATGTTGCAGAATAGAAATCCTTTTAAACCCAAGTGGGCTAATTAGTGGCTCCATGGAAATTTGGTTACATTTTTGTTTTGTCATAGAACACAATTCTTTTTCTTATCTATTCCTTACATTAATTAATGTTGTACATGTATATAGCACATGATATGCATGTTTATAAAATTTCTGAATAGCACAAAGCCAGGAATAATGCATTATTGAGAAGATAAGAATGGCAAGTTGTTTTCTTGCTGTTGTTTTTCTTTTTTTTTTTGAGACAGTCTCCCTTTGTCACCCTGGGTACAGTGCTATGGCGTCACAGCTCACAGCGACCTCAAACTCTTGGTCTCAAGCGATTCTCTTGCCTCCGCCTCCCAATAAGCTGAGACTACAGGTGTCGGCCACAACATCCGGCTATTTTTAGAGATGGAGTCTCACTCTTGCTCGGTCTGGTCTCGAACTTGTGAGCTCAGGCAATCCACCCACATCGGCCTCCCAGAGTTCTGGGATTACAGGTGTGAGTCCTGGGACCACACCTGGCCAATAATGGCAAGTATTTGTATTGCTTAATTAGGGAGGTCATGGCGGTAGGTATAAAGCTCCAGGTATGGGCTGATAGAATCCACTCTGTATGTTTAAAAGAGGAATAAATTTAAACTAAACACAGTTAATAAGGGAAAAAAATAAACTCAGATTCTTAATGGATAACTGAAAAAAATGAAACTTTAAAGTCAGAAGGTAAACAGTAGGTGAAACATACAATGGCTAAATGTTACTTCATCAACATGTCATCCAATAAAAACAGTGTGGGAGAAGGAGAGGACATCAAGCTTATTTGCTAGTATTATCCACAACTAACTCAGATTTTTTAGAACATCAAGTTTAACAACCTTTTATTTCTGGCTTAATAACACTTTATGATCTCATTTCCCAAGTCTGCCTAGATCCTGAATATCTGTTACTGAATACCAAGACTGGAGAAGTCTATATAGGATGCTTGAAAACACAAATGAAAGCAAAATATTTCCTTATTGCAGTCAGTGAAGTTAATATAGTCTGAAAGGAATCTCACTGATCAGATTATTTTGGAGTATTTTGTTTTGTTTTGGGTGCATACTACAAAATGAAGTGTTCAGAAATATGTAAGCAGAAGGATAAAATATCTGGGAACCACATCATTAAAAGAATGGTGGAAAGAATCAAAGAGTGAAAATTTATGAGGAAGATAGAGCTACTTCCCAATATTTTTAAATTAAATCTATTTATTTATTTATTTATTTATTTAAGATAAGAGTCTTAGTTTGTCACCCTGAATAGAGTGCCGTGGCATCACCATAATTCACAGCAACTTCAAACTCTTGGGCTCAAGTGATCCAATTGCCTCAGCCTCCCAATTGGCTGGAAATACAGGTGTCTGCCACCATGCCCAGATAGTTTTTCTTTTAGAAGAGGCTAGTCTCGAACTCCTGAGCTCAAGCAATCTGCATGCCTTGGCTTCCCAGAGTGCTAGGACTGACAATCATCTTTTTATCTTATATTACTTTTCTCGTGAATAATGTCAAAACTTTGTGCAATTCTTGCTCTAGTCTCACCCTGAGATTTTTGACAGAGAAATTATTCACAAAACACTGAGATAAAATTTCAGTGTTTATTTGAGTAAACTTTCATATGAATGATTTTAGAGTGCTATTAACAAAGAGTATGGGGATTTAATAGGATCATTACTTCTTGACTCAATGGCAGGACAAATGAATAACAGTTAAATTTTAGTTAAAACGTTTTGATCAGCTCAACTATTATCCTTTCCATTTTTCATAGAAGAAATATACTAACAAAGCTCCCACTTCTCTTCTTGGAAAATTTTTCTTATTATATTGGAGACATTCTTATACTCTTTTCTTGTCTTATAAAAAATAAAGAAAAAATTTTCTTTACACCACATAACTTTTAATCACCATTTTTATTATTCATAAACAGAAATACTAATAGTGTTAACACTTCTGGTATTTAAAGCAAACTGTTCCTAGAAACAAAAAGAACAACTCTGGGTAGGTGATTTGCCCAGTTATTCAAGTTTCCATATCCTTTCAATTAATTAATTTATCCATTTATTTTATTTATTTTTGTTGTTGTTGTCTGTTTTGTGAGACAGAGTATTGCTTTGTTGCCCTAGGTAGAAGTACTGTGGCATCATAGCTCACAGCAACCTCAAACTCTTGGGCTAAAGCAATCCTCCTGCTTCAGCTTCTCAAGTAGCTGGGACTACAGCGCCCACCACAATGCCCAGCTATTTTTTAGAGATGGGGTCTCACTCTTGCTCAGGTTGGCTTTGAAATCCTGAGCTCAGGCAATCCATCCACCTCAGCCTCTGAAAGTATTAGGATTATGTATGTGAGCCACCACGCCCAGCGATAATATTTTATTTTAATAGAAGTATGTATTTTCCTACAACTATTAAGGAATTTTCTTTTCTTCAAAAAGAAAATTTAAAATTCTCTGGGTCAATGTCCTGTGTGGTCTTGACCTGCCTACCTGATGAATAAAATCCCAACTACTCTTTTTTTTTTTTTAACTCTCTACCTTAAGTTAAACAATTTAATTCACTTTATCCCAGAGACTTTTTAATTGATTGCCATAGATGTGCTTAAATTTGAAATCTAAGTACTGTTGCCAGTAATCCTAATACTCTGGGAGGCCGAGGTAGATGGATCGCTTGAGCTCAGGAGTTCTAGACAAGTCTGAGCAATATTAAACCCCGTCTCCATTATGGAGGGCACAGCACCCATATGAAAGGCTGAGATAAGTGGGTTTTTTGAGGTTGCTATGAGCTATGATGCTATTGCACACTATCCTGGAACAACAAAGTGGGACTCTTTCTAAAAGTAAATAAATAAATAAATAAATAAAAAGAAATTGAGCTGCTGTCATATATTATATGCCTATGTTGTATCAACTTAACTAGATTATAAACTCCTTGGTAAGCATATGTGGACACACTTTCACACATGCATGGTACCTTAAACAGAGCAGGCACTCAATATTTATTTAATGATTGAATGAATTGATGAATGTGGAAATGAGTATATTAAATATAAGGTATATTCTCATCAGATCCTGATTATTTGTATGTACAATATAAGCCTTTGAATTCTTTCAAATTTTATGTGTTCCCAGGTATTCAACTGTGATAGAATGACGGTTGCATGCCAGAAATATAAAAGCACCTCTATTCTGTGGCACTGATGAAAACACTCAGTGTGTAGCAAACTACTAAATTTTCTGATAATTTTCCAGTCTATTATTTTTCATTTGCCTCAAACTGGCAGAAAAACTCCTTCACAGAATTTTGTGATATGTTGTTGAAATTGTCCCTTCATCATATTTCTTATGAATACATGATACACATTTCCCTCTTTTTTTTTTTTTTTACTTTCCTCGGCAATCTCAAACATAAACAGATATACATATTAGTTATAGTGCTGCAACACGTCTGCATCCCACATGCACGAAAACACTCCACATAATAACCAGAGGCCCCTTGCCAGCTCAATATCCCGTTGCCTATATCCCTAAAATACCCATGGTTGTTCTGATGGCAGAGGACAGCAGAAAGCTGAGAGAGAACTCTTCATCTTAACAGATTGCCATTACATAAAGTCTTTCTCATGTTTTACAAAAGTGTTTTCCCATGAGATCATATTGCTAAGCTGCCAACAAAAGCACTGCAAAGGATTCATTCAAGGGAGGGACCCAAAGCTTAAGGTTTATTAGCTTTAAAATAAGCATGCCTCTGTCCCTCTAGGTCAAGTGAGAGGTCCTGAATGGAAGTGTAGATTTGGAAGTTGTGACACACACGATAGGCCTACTGATGACTCGAGATGGTAAGAATGTGGTTATAACATTGGGTAGAGAATTTAAGATGAACAAGAAGCAAGCCCAAAAGAAGGGAAGAGGTGTCCAAAATTAGGATGTAAGAGAGATGAGGAGGAACGGGCCAAGAAAAATGAAAAGAACAAAGTAATAAAGATAAAATCACCGAGGAAGTCAAATGAGACAGGGTTCTTAAGAAGGAGGGAGAGATTCTGTCAAATGAGGAACGACAGCTTTATCTGCCCTTTGGATTTAGCTAAGCAGAAGTATTGTGACTTCAAGTTTTAGAGGAATGTGTAGGGACTAGAGCTTGCTTGGAGCTTACTGGAAAAACAATATAGAGAGAAGAAATATAGGAATTCTTTTTATTTTTTATTTTTACCTTTTTTTTTTTTTTTTTTGCAGTTTTTGGCCAGGGCCAGGTTTGAACTCACCACCTCTGGTACATGGGGCTGGCGCCTTACTCCTTTGAGTCACAGGTGCCACCTACATAGGTAACTCTTTATGGGACTATTGCTACAAGAAAAAGAAAAGGCTTTCTTTCTCCTTCTTTGAGACAGAGTCTCACTCTACTGCCCTGGGTAGAGTGTCATGGCATCAAGCTCACAGCACTCTCAAACTCTTGGGCTCAGTGATCCTCTTGACTCAGCTTCCTGAGTAGAAGGCACCTGCCATCATGCCCGGCTTTCTCTATTTTTGGTAGAGATGCTCTCAAACTCCTGAGTTCAAGCAATCCACCTGCCCTGGCTTCCCAGAGTGATGGAATAACAGGCATAAGCCACCATGACTGTCCTGGAAGCTCAGGCTTTCTGATAAAAGTGTCTTTGAGAAAACATACAATTTTTAGACTGGCAGGGAGAGAAGATAAGAAATAACAGCATATTTTTAAGTTGCCAAGAATGAACCAGCAGAGAAGGAGAAGTGATAATTTAGAAAAGAGGAGATGAAAAGATACTGAAATTATGTATTCTGATGTGAGAAAGCATGGGCTCTCGTGCCCACAGGGAGGGCCGGCTTTGTATTTGGGCATAGAGGGTTCATCTATAAAAGCAGATAGTGTTGCTGAGCACACGGGTGCAGATGCTGGCAGAGGACGTGAGGTGGGGAGATCTTTAAAGTGAAAGAGAAAGTAAGTTCGTCAGCTGACAGGGGTGAAGGGTGTGAGCAGGTTTGGGGAATTTGAGGACACAAAGCAGTGAAAGTGGCAACTAGGAGACCAGAGACGTAGAAAGTGGAGGATTCTTGGCTGTGCTCCCCAACACGTGTACATTTTTAGCAGTTTTCATATAGCTTTGCAATTGCGTTGTATTCGTCTGTCTTACCCATCAGAGTGCATGTTCCTACAGGGTAAGGATCATTCTTTTGATGAATTTTTTTTTTTTTTTTTTGCATGCTACATTATTTCTCAGCCTTTTGGATCCAGAAAGAAAATATGCACTTACTCATGTGCTTTGTTGAATTCTTTATAATCCATCATTGTTTGCTGAGCTTCATAAAAGTCATAAAGTAACCCTGAGGAGAGTATTATTACCTGATTATATTGCAGAAGGGTGATAATATAAAGTAATTACCAGAAATGATGGAATACAAATCAAAGATGTTGTATTGACTCATAAATTGATAGAGCTAGTTAGTGACCAATGCAGGTTCCAAGTTAGGTTCTTTTAATAGGGAAAATGCTCTCCCAAATAATTTGAACTAAAAATATAGACATTTATTATACCAGGACTTTACTATAACACAGACCTTCTATGGACACCCGTATAAAGCAAATCCACCTTAAAACCCAACAACAAAGTATAGAATGTCTTTTTTCTAACTGCTTCATCTGCAATAGAGATTCTTAGATGCCTAAGATTGAAATAAAATGTGAGACAAGAAGCTGGGCAAACATATTGCTGTCTTATAAATCCACCATGGAGTTTAGCTACACACTAAATTCTCTCTATTTCTAACATTGATGAAAAAACGTATGTAACATTTCTTCTAAAACCTAACAATTAGATCGATTTTTTTTCATTTTTCATAAGGATAATCCAGAAAGTTGCAACCGTAACTTTCAGACCCTTTAGGCATTCCAAAATTAAAAAGGAAAAGGTCTTGTGACTAAATTCTCATAATAGGGAAAGCGGCAGCACAACATGTCATTGCCTTTGAGGCAGCTAGGTGGTGCTGGTTCAGAGCACAGATTTTGGCTGTGGACTTCTTGGGTGTGAATTCTGATTCTGCCACCAAGCAGCTAGTAATTTCACCCATCAATCTAACTTCTCAGGGTAAAAGCAAAATAATTTTATATTACAGGATTAATATGAGATTTAAATGAATTAATATATGTAAGGTGCTTGAAACAGTGGCAGCCATTTTCTAAGTACACTATTAAATAATGCAAGCTATCATATTAATTTTTAAAGATTTAAGGAAGAGACCAATAATATAAAATAGAAATTTCCATTTCTTCAAATTGTCTAAATTTCTATACTTTTGGAAAAACATCCTTTTAAAAATATTTGCAAATGATCTTTCTCTCATTTGGCAACACAGCTGTTCCAGTAGGGTCTGCCTTCACTGTCTTTCCTGGAATTCTTTTTACCTCTTTTTTATGTTGAGTTCCTTGTTTGTGGATACATTGTCTTCTGTCTTCATGGTTTAAATCTCATAAAGATGGAAAAAATTCCTCACCAGCTTTCATACAAAGTAAGTTTTTACAACCTTCCATGATATCAAATATCTTTATTTTTCTTTATTCATAAGAAGAACTTTGGCAAGGTGTAGGTCTGGGTTGGAAATTATTTTCCATCAGAACTCTGTTATTATTGCTTCCTAGTCTAGCTTTCAACATTCCTGCAATTGTGGAATTTGAATTTGAATTCCTGATCTTTTACATATAGCTCATTATCTACCTTTGGAAAGTATAATGAAATTGTATTCATCTCCATTTTTCTGAAATTTCCAAATGAGTTTTCTTCATTGGTGCTAAGTGGACCATTTTAATGTAAGAATCTATGTAATTGATTCCTGGGCATTTTATTCTATTATTTCTTTGACATTTCTCTTCCCTTTAATTTTACTATTTATTATGAGACTACTAATACTAGCATTTGGATTTCTCATATCCCATAATTGTCTTGGATTTTCTCGCTTGTCATGTTTTTGTATTTTATCTTACTTTCTGAACTTGTCTTCCAAATGAACTGAATTTTTAATTTCTATGTCACATTATACTTGTAAAAGATTAAACTTGTATTTTAGTATTAATTTTGATACAATATTTATAAATATGAAATCAGTTTCTTGATCACATGTCTCTGAACATATAGGCTGTAGGTGTATTGCATTTACTTCTCTTTTCAATATTATCTCTGTTTCACTTTTCTTTTGTGGAAGAGGGTGGTGGAGAGTTAATCTCTATTTCATAATAGGAGAGTTCCTGAAATATCTGATAATTTTTGTCTATCAATTCATATGTAAGATCAAAGTGCTAAAAATGACTGGATGTCCTATAAGTAGCGGCAGGACTCGTTAAGTATTAGGCTTCAGCCTTGGTGATTTAGTGAGCACCAGGCAATTTCAGAGAGGTACTCTGCAAATATTACTACTTGGAGCCTGAACTCCTTTTCCAGAGGGAACCCTATCACCTTTCCAAGGATATAGAAATCTGTCTCTGAGCATTTGAGAAACACACAGGGGAAGAAGCCAGAGGTCTCAAAATTATTTTGTAGGTTTTCAGTTTGCTATGTTCATATTTAGTTTAACATGTCACCCTCTTCGGCTTGGTATCAGGAATGAATCTCATTTCCTTGTAGAGGAGGGATGGGATCTGGTTGAGTCAGCATGGGAGCAGAGCACACCCACATTTATTCAGTGAAATCTTTTCAATTAACCAATATCAGCTCAGGGAACCACCTCCACAGGGAAGTTTTCTTTTGTCCACCTCCTCAGCCTCACAGAGCAGGGTAAGTCCCTCTCATAGAGGCTCTCAAAGTACTACACATATTCTACACATATGCACATTAACTACCTGTTCATCTTTGGTGAAGGAACTTTTCAGGCCTTTTGGCCACTGTGTTATCAGTTTTTTGTTTTCTTATTGTTGAGTTTTAAGAGGTCTTTGTATATTTTGTTTTTTAATTTTTTGAAAACTTTCAGATTAATATGAGAGTGCAAATGATTAGGTTATATTGTTTGCATTTGTTACATAAAGTGCAAGATGTAGTGGAGCCCTTCACCAAGGGGGGTTGGGTATACTCTAATACTGCCCACATTGGGGGAGTGAGAGTATACCAGGCTTCCTCCCTGCTCCCGTCTCCCCAGCTCTCTCCCCTCCTTTCCCCAACTTGAATGCAATTGTATATTTTGGATAGTCTTTTATCCCACATGGTGTCTCCCATTCTGTGGCTTACCTTCTCATTCTCTGGATAATGTCTTTCACAGAGCAGATGTTGTTCATTTTAATAATGGCCAGCTTTCCATTATTTATTTCATGGACCATACTTCTGATGTCATACCTAAAAAGTCATTACCATAACCGGGTCATCTAGATTTTCTCAAACACTATCTTCTATCAGTTTCATATCTTTGCATTTCACATTGAGGCCTATGATTCATTTGACTTATTTTTGTGATGGGTGTAAAATTTGTGTCTAGTTTCTTTCTTTTTCCTAATATGTGAACATCTAGGAGTTCCATCACCATTTACTAAAAAAAATATTATTTTTTCTTCATTGCATTATCTTTGTATCTTTGTAAAAATAAGTTGACTATATTTATGTTGTCTGTTTCTGAATTCACACTCTATTTCTGTTCCATTCATATAATTGCCTATTCTTTCTTTACCAATACCATACTGCTTTGTTTCCTTAGCTCTGTAATTAAAGTGGATAGTGTTAATCCTACAACTTTATTCTGTTCCTTAATATGAATTTCACCATTCTATGCATTTTGTGTCACCATGTAAACTTTAACATCTGTTTGTTGGTTGTCGCAAAATAATTTGCTGATATTTTGATTAGAATGCATTGAATCTAGAGATCAACTTGGAAAGAAGTGACATTAACAATATTTAATCTTCTTATCCATACACATGTAATATATTTTTATTTATTTAGGTTTTTTTGTTGATTTCTTTCCTCAGTTGTGTAGTTTTCTTCATATGAATGTTTTTTGTATTCTGCTAGACTTCTACCTAAGTATTTCATTTTGGAGGGTATTTTTCATTTCAATTTACTGGATCATTTCTGCTATACAGGAATGTGATTGATTTATGTATAGTAACTATTTACCTTATGACCTCATTGTAATTGCTTATTTGTTCTAGGAAGGTTTTTGGTTGCTAATGATTTTTTGTGGATTCACTCTTTGAACAAAGATGTTTCTATTTCTTCCTTCTTTATCATTATATCTTATATTTCCTGGATGTTGTTGTTGTTGTTGTTTGAGGCAGAGTTTCACTTTGTTGCCCTCAGTAGAGTGATGTAGCATCACAGCTCACAGCAACCTCAAACTCTTGGCCTTAAGCGATTCTCTTGTCTCAGCCTCCCAAGTAACTGGAACTACAGGCAGTCACCACAGCACCCAGCTATTATTTTTGTTGTTGTTGTTGTCATTGTTGTTTAGCAGGCCCAGGCGGGGTTGGAACCTGCCAGCTTAGGTGTATGTGGCCTATCTTAACCACTGTGCCACGGGCACCAAGCCTCCTGTTCTTGTCTTAATGCATTTGATAAAACTTCCGGTATAATGTTTAAACAGTGTAGTGATCTCAGTATGACAACTTTTAGTTTCTCACCATTAAGCATGAGGTAGCTGTAGGGTTTATATAGATAATCATCATCAAGTTGAGAAAGTTCCATACCATTCCTGTTTTCTGAGTTTTAACCAGGGATGGGTATTGAATTTTGTCAGACGCTTTTTTTCTCTATCTGTTGACATGATCATTGGATTATTCCTTTTTTTTTTTCATTTGATTATTCTTGTATAGCCTGCCAATGTGGTGGATTACAGTAACTGATTTTCAATTGTTAAATCTTCTTTGCATACTTGGGATAAATCCTATCTGGTCGTGGTATAGAATTCTTTTTTGTACAGTTTTGATCTCAATTTGCTATTATTTCATTGAGGATTTTCCATATATATTCATAAGAAGTATTGTTTTATAGCTTTTGTTTCTTGTAATACCTTTCGTTTGGGGGTTATGGTAATGATGATCTCATAAAATGAATTAGGATCTAATCCTTCTGTTTCTAGTTTCTGGAAGAAATTAAAGAAAATTGTTAAAATTCTCTTTCAAGGCTCCAGCAATGAGATTGTATTACTCACCAAATAGCATAATACTGTAGTATTACACAACCAGTAGACATCACATTGAAGAATAATGTTTATTAATAACAGAAAAAGTCCATGATGTTCAATGGAAAAATTTAAAAATAACATGCATTGTGATGATCTATACATGTAATCACAGACACATGCAGGAAATACATGGGAAGTCTGCACAAAAAAGACTAATATTCATTATTGATAGGTTATAAGACTCCTGGTGATTATATTTTAGTAAGATGAGTTTTGTAAGCTTAATTTTAGCATGAATTAATTTTGTAACTAGAAATAAAGTAACATGATATATATACTATACTTACATATGTTCCACAGCAGTTGGAAAAGAATTCAAGCTTTACGTGTGCCACACAAAGAATTTGTTACACGAGCTGGAATAATGGTGATAGAAATGATAAACTCAAGTAGAGACCTCACAGGCAAACAGCACAGAAGCAGTGTCTACCTGATAATTGGGATGGATCGATTTTATCAAAAAATTCCTTGGAAGATTCAATTATAGATCAAGGCTATATGGTTCCTACCACAGAGATTTCTGCTTATCAATTTCAGAACAATCAGAAGTTTGAATCCTGAACTCCTAAGTCCATAGAGAAAGGAAAAGAGAACATGGAAGAAAACACAGGGGATAGATCTTGTCACTGCTTTGTGTAACAAGAATGTAATACTTTTGAGAATAAAACTGCAAGACAACACAAAGATTGATGTTTTCACCGTATCATTTCTTCACAAGTCACTTATATAGCAACGATCAGTTGTGTGTCACTCACCTCAGTTGAAATTTTACGATTAAAAACACAAAATAAATGATTGCAACATGCTTCATTGCAGGAGAATCCTAGGAGCTTATGCGTCCAATGCAGACAACTGATAAAAGAAATTATTTAGAAAAGATAAAATATTTTTCAGAAACTTTCTAGATATGACTATTTCCCACACATCAACACATTCATTAATTTATTCATAAACTTTGACCAACAAGGTTGTTCCAAGTTCCCTAGGAAACCCAAAGGTTAATAACAGGACTGTTATTAACAAGTCTGTGTTGCATGAAATTACACATGTGTGAAATCACAAGCTGTGTTGCATGAAATTACACACGTAAATGTCTTAGGACATATGATAAGGTTTCTACAAACATTAGCTATTAATTTCTGCTAACACTTAACTCCTAAACGTATTACTTTAAATAACAAAAAGTCCAGGAAGACATGTTTCTTCCCCTGAAGTCACTTGCTATATTGTGCTCTCCCGGAGCAATCTCCATATGATCTAATAGCTGAAAGAGCCTGACAATGTAATAATTATATGAACAAAGTTGCCCTCCAAATATGCTGTGTAAATGCTGTTAAAATGCTAAACTCTTATTATACAAATTTAAATGCTCTAAGATAAAGAGGTCTCTACATCATTTTGTCATCTTTAAGCATAAAATTATGAAATTTTAACTAATTTATAACATGTTGACAGCCCATATGACTTATATTTGATGGGAAAGATGGAGGAAGAGTTTTTCTTTTCTTTGCATTTTTTTTTTTATTGATACAGAATCTTGCTCAGGCTGGAGGAATACAGTGGCATGATCAACACTCACTGCAGCCTCAAACTCCTGGGCTCAACTGATCTTCTTACCTCAGTCTCTGAAGTAGATGAGACTACAACTATGCATGACTGCACCTAGATATTTTAAAAAAATTTTTTTTTAAAGATTTGGGCTGACTTTGTTGCTCAAACTGACCTCAAAATTTTGGACTTAAGTGTCCATCCTGTTTTGGCCTCCCCAAGCACTGGGACCATAGATTAGAGCCACTGTACCTGGTCTGAAAGTTTTTTTCTAAGTCATGAAGTTTGAACACAATTACCAAACCACTTCAGGTCAGTTGTTATCTAGCAAGGTGGACATTTCTAGGAGATGTTGCCAAATGCTACAGCGTTATTTCTGAGTTTACATGCTGAGAGTCAAATTTTCGGGCTTCAATGTAGAGATGTGAGAACATGGAAGAAATATTCTACACAATATTAAAATCATTAAAGCTTAGTGTAGATAAATCCCTCTTCACAATACACTGCTTTACCTGTAGTGAGTTGTTCCTCACATTTTATTTTGAAGTGTTTTAAATGGTCTAGTTTTAAATAACTGATGAAATGGTGATTGAGGGGCCTCTTTTGATAACTTAGTTTTAAGATATCAAGTGTACTTGATAGAAAAGTGTCTCTGAAATTACATTGCTCAATCTATTCCAGTATATTTAGAAGACAATTTATTTCAAAAACTTCAGAATGATCACAAGATTATCGAGATCAGTCAATAAACATAATTCAGCATAGCAATAGAAGCAAAAACAAAAACCATATGATCCTCTCAATAGGTGCAGAAAAAGCATTCAATAAAATTCAGCAAACTATTCTCATAAGAATGCTTAAGAATATAGGCATAGGTGGCACATTTCTTAAATGGATTAAAGCCATCTACCACGAACCTATAGCAGATATTATACTGAATGGAGTAAAACTGTAAGTTTTTCCACTTAGAACTGGAACCAGATAAATCTGTCCTCTATTGCCACTACTATTCAACATAGTCCTGGAAGTTCTAGTCAATGTAATCAGGCAATAAATAAATAAATAAATAAATAAAGGCATCCAAACAGGGGCAGAGGAGATCAGACACTTGCTCTTTGCTGACGATATGATCTTATACTTAGAGAGAATCCCAAAGGCTCAACCTCAAGATTCCTAGAAAATACAGTAATTTCTCAGGATATAAAATCAATGCCCACAATCAGTAGCCTTTCTATATGCCAATAACACCCACCTTGAGAAGCTAACCAAGGATATAATTCCCTGTACAGTAGCTTGAAAAAAATGAAATACCTGGGAACATGCCTAACAAAATAGGTGAAGGACATCTACAGAGAAAATTATGTAATTCTAAGAAAGAAATAGCAAAAGATATTAACAAATGGAAGAACATACCAAGTTCACAGCTGGGAAGAATCAACATTGTTAAAATGTCTACACTTCCCAAAGCAATCTTCAGATTCAATGCAATCCCCATTAAAATACTAACATCATACTTTCAAGATTTAGAAAAAAGAATTATTCATTTTTTTATGGAAACAGAAAAAAAAACCTATATAGCCAAGACAGTTCTTAGCAATAAAAACAAAGCCAGGGCATCATCCTATCATGCTTTAGGCTATACTATAAGGCCATAGGATCAAAACAGCATGCTATTGGCACAAAAATAGAGACATAGACATTTAGAACCAAATAGAAAACCGTGAGATGACATTAATATTTTACAGCCACCTGATCTGCAATAAACAAAACAAGAATATACACTGGGGAAAAGAAATCCCTATTAAATAAATGGTGCTGGAAGAACTGGGCAAATACATGTAAGAGGGAAACTGGGCTTGTACTTTTCACCACTTACAAAAATTGATTCCAGGTGAATAAAAGATTTAAATCTAAGGCATGAAGCAATAATAATTTTTGAATAAAGTGTGGAAAAAACACTTGAAGATATCAGCCTGGAAAAAGATTTTATGAAGAAGACTTCCATTACAATTGGAACAATAACAAAAATAAATAAATGGGACTTAATTAAACTGGAAAGTTTCTGCACAGCTAAAGACTCAATAATCCAAGCAAATAAACAACCTTCAAAATGGAAAAGATGTTTGCATGTTACAAATCAGACAAAGGCCTGATAACTAGTACCCACAGAGAACTCAAATTATTCAACACAAAAGAGCCAACAATCTCAAATATCACTGGGCAAGAGACATGAATAAAACCTTCTCTAAGTAAGACAGATGAAAGACTAACAAACATAAAAAATGCTCAATGGAGAAATGCAAATCAAAACCACTTTGAGATATCACCTAACTCCAGTAAGATTAGCTCATATCATAAAGTCCCGTAAGATTAGCTCACATCATAAAGTCCCAAAGCTGGAGATGCTGGCATGGATGTGGAGAAAGGGGAACATTTTACACTGTTGGTGAGAATGCAAAATAATACAACCATTTTGAAAACATATATAGAGAATCCTCAAAAATACCAAATTAGATCTTCCATTTGACCCTGCAATCCCACTACTAGGCATCAACCAGAAGGAAAAAAAAATCATTTTACCAAAGGGACATTTGCACTAGATTGTTTATTGCAGCTCAATTTACAATCTCTAGGATGTGGAAACAACCTAAATGCCAATCAACTCAAGGACAGATTAACAAATATGGTACATGCACACTGGGGAATACTATTCAGCCACAAAAAGGATGGTAACTTCAAGTCTTTTGTAATGTACTGGATGGAGTTGAAACATTCTTCTTAGTAAAGTATCTCAAGAATGGAAAAGCAAATATCCAATGTACTCAATATAATGTACTCAAAAGCAAATATCCAATGTACTCAATACAATGTACTCAAAAGCAAATATCCAGTGTACTCAATACAAGCCAGTAGATGATCCAATGAGTGCCCAAATAGGAGAAAAACTCATTTCAATTCAAGTTGGAGGAAGAGGTCACAGGGGAGGAGAAGGTGGCGGCAGTGCTCTCACTAAATGGGCACCTGGTGGAGGTGTTTGACACATCTTTTGGGGGAGGCATAATCACAAAATAAACTCTACCTAACAAAATCAAATATTTTGACCTGGTTGCCTGTACCTCACATTAATCAGAAATAAATCCATTTAAAATTTAAAAAAAAAAAAGGCATACTCCTTCCTCTAGGTGCTGGTTTCTTGAATAAGTATACATTTGATAAAAATTTATTGAATTGTACAATTGCAATGTGCAATTTTCTCTATCTGTATTATGCAACAATAAAAACATAAATGTTGAATATAAAAAATTATCTAGGTCATTTATTGAATCCCTATTGAGCAGTTAATTATAAAAATATCAAAATGTACACAAAAGTTTATTTAGAATATTAGTCTTAACATTTTAGTTTCACCCATAGTTCTAAAAATATTTTTAAAAATTGTTCTACTAGGGTATTTCAGAGCAAAATTTATGTACCATGTTAATTGTCCCATGTACATCTCAGAAACAATGAGAATTTTTTAAAAATAATTCAGTATCATTATCACACCTCTAAAAATTTAATAACATGCATTAACATCTAACAACTGGTATACTTTTGCATTACCCTCATTGACAAAAATTTGTTCTTTAGTCTGTTCATTCAAAGTACAGTCTAGACAAGGTATACTCTCTGTATTTGGTTCCTATACTCCTTCTATTTTAAGTATCTATTAATTTGTAACAGTTTTTCTGCTTTGCTCATCTGTTGCTATTTTTTATTTTTGCATGCAATACTCTTCTTTTAGAAACCAAGTTAGATGTCCAACGAATGTCTCAAATTCTGTATTTAGCTGATTGCTCCTTTGATGTGCCATTCAATTTGTCACTTCAGTTCATGAATTTTCTGCTGACCTGATTTGATTCAGATGCTTTTTGTTTTAGTACTGCATAGGTGCTGTGTGCAGCTTATTTTATAGTGTATCTTTTCAGTAGACACACACTGTCTGGTTTTCTCATGCATGTTAGTGATGCTACTGTGGTTAATGAATTCAGAAGGTGACAGCAAGCTTATGATAAGTTAACGTTTCCAATCAACCTTTCACCTCATGGTTTTACTGTCCATTGAGGATTTGCCTGGATTGATTTGTTCATTAGGGATGAAAATGTCAATTTTTCCAAATGTATCATTCCTTCTGTATTTATTAGATGAAATTATGTATGGAAATTTCCCAGATTCCTTTTAGTTATGTGATTACCCCAAAGACAATTCATACATACTGAGGAATGAATGAGGAATTCTTTTCTCATGATCATTAACTTTCTGTGTTGATGCTCATCGTGTTGTCTGAGTTTTGTTTCTTTCATCCTTTTCCCTGTGTCGTTATAAACTCACAGACGTTGGTATATTCACTATTTTAATAACATAGTACATATAGCTGCTATCTTTCCAATGTTCAATTTACCCCATGTTATTGGCCAGAACACTTAAAGTTTACCTCTGTGTTCTTTGGCTACACCATCATTAGCCTTTATGGGACGTTTTTTAAAAATCTTACATTCTAGGCTCATCTAATACATCTCCTAATCCATAACTATAAATAATCATTAATCCCAATGACTTTGTCACTTTTTTAAAGGTACAGATGGTATTTTGAAAACACAGTTCAGTGTGATAGAAGTAGATTAATAATTGATTGTAATTAGCATATACTTTTTTCAGTAGACAGAGTTAAGAAATAAATAGGCATAAATATTGTAACAATTGATGCTCATATGATACTGATATTTCAAATTTACTTAAAATTAGATAAATTTTACTTAAGTTTTCATGCTAAAATCATCCACTCCTGCAAACATCAACTTTAAAATGTGTCTTAACATGTATGCCTAAAGAAAAGAACACGTGATCCCATCTCAGGGTGGGCAAGGGAGTTGACGAGAAACTTTTCTGAAGAAGACAGGTGCACGGCCTACAGACATATGAAATAATGCTCATCATCTTTAATCATCAGAGAAATGCAAATCAAAACTACTTTGAGATATCATCTAACTCCAATATGATTATCTCACATCACAAGATCAGAGATCTTGGCATGGATGTGGAGAAAAGGGAACACTTCTACACTGCTGGTGGGAATGCACACTAATACCTTCCTTTAGGAAAGATGTTTGGAGAACACTTAGGGATCTAAAAATAGACCTACCATTGGATCCTACAATTCTTCTACTAGGTATATATCTAGAAGACCAAAAATCACATTATAATAAAGATATTTATATCAGAATGTTTATTGCAGCCCAATTCATAATTCCTAAGTCATAGAAGAAGCCCAAGTGCCCATTAACCTATGAATGGATTAGTAAATTGTGGTATATGTACACCTTGGAATATTATGCAGCCTTAAAGAAAGATGGAGACTTTACCTCTTTCATGTTTACATGGATGGAGCTGGAACATATTCTTCTTAGTAAAGTATCTCAAGAATGAAAGAAAAAGTATCCAATGTACTCAGGCCTACTATGAAACTAATTTAAAGGTTTCATATGAAGGCTATAACCTAACAATAGCACAAGAATATGGGAAGGGAGGGGAGGGGGAAGGTTGATGTGGAAGGAGGGTAATTGTTGGGGCCACACCTATAGTGCATCTTAGAAGGGTATAGGGGAAACTTACTAAATGCAGAATACAAATGTCTTCATACAATAACTAAGAAAATGCCATAAAGGGTATGCTAAACAGTTTGATGAAAATATTTCAGATTGTATATGAAACCAGCACATTGTACCCCTTGATTGCACTAATGTACACAGTTATGATTTAATAAAAAAAAAAGTTGATTATTTTTAGAGACCCTTTCCAGCATCCAATTAATTGGAGTTCTTAGAAAAATCTTATCAGTAGATCTCGGTTTACAGCCTTCTTTTCTTTGCATAAGCTATGCCTCCTAAATATACTTTACTACTCTGATTTTCTGTCTATCTGGAAATAGGGTGGCATAATTCTTGCTCTCCTTCACTCAAAATGATCCCGGATAGAGGACTGAGGTTTTCTTGTAAGTTTTCCCTGAGGAAATGGGGACACACTTGAGCTCAACTGAATAATTCAAGGTAGCTGGAAAAGGGAGCATGCCTTTGCATCTCAAGTGCATTCTCTTCATTAGTCAATTTCTGCAGATGATCTTAGCCTCATCTTCATAGGACATAAACTTTGTGATTGATATTTACTTATTTATGTACTATGTGTTCCCTTTGGGGAAACAAGTATCCTTGAGAGCAACTAACCATCTGTTTCACTGTAGTTCCAGCACCTAGCATATGAGTGGTGCTCACTTAACATTTGCTGAGTAAGTGAATGAACAAATGAATGAGTGATTTACCTTCAATTTCCATAAGAACCATAAAGATTCATACTTTTTCCCTTTTTCCTCTAATTTTCCTTCTTTTCTTAAAAACTGTTGAATCCCTGCATGAGCCCAGGAGTTCCATGGTGACAGTGAACTATGATTGGGCCACTGTACCCCACCCTGGGTGATGGAGAGATAAACTGAATCTAGAAAAAAACAGTAACAAGATCTGTTGTTCTGGATCCTGAGGTTATGGCAAGGAGTGTCTACCAGTGAGATCTTATAGTTAAAGAGAAAAGAAAGATGAAATGATAATAAAAAATAAACAACATGATAATAACTTGAGGAAGGATAATTAATACTAGGGAAGGCTTTTTGGAGGAGTTATGGCCAGAATAGAAATGTGAAAATTGAAAATTGAAAACTCAGTTTGGCAGAGGGTGAGGGAGGATATGCCAGGTAGAGAAATATGCAACGGAAGAGAATCTCACAAGCAAAACAAATCAGAGAAATGCAAGGGCTCAAACCAAAACATGGTGGCCATGGAAGCAATGGTGTGGGCATAGGGGAGGCCACTGAGGCTACTTCACAGTCAGAAGGACAGCCTTCAAGGCTGGAGGAAATGTAATGAGATAACTCTGCACATACCTGCCCAGTCTTCTGTTCCTAAGTTACAATGAAAATAGCTTCCAAAAATTATTACTTTATTCCTGTAGTTATAACAAAATTATCAAAGCCCCCTACTTTCATTATCAAAACTTTTCAGTAGGGTAATAAATTAGAGTAGAATCTCCATAGTTGACCACCTCACTCATTGATCATCACCTCTTTAAGTTGATTTAATTATCATAGACTGGACATGCAGCCCATGTATTCAAAGTTCCTTATGTTGATCACCTTTGTATATTGACCAATTTGTTATAGTCTCCTGGGCAGTCAACTTACTGAGGTTCTAATGTGTATAGTCACTTATCACCAAGTGTATGTCCAAGTTACTTACCAGTCATAACCTTGAATTCCTTTATTTGTGAAATCACTAAAATGACAGTAATACTCTATAGCAAAGATTAAATGAGGTAATTTATGCAGACATAATTTGTAGCACTATGTTGTACATGAACAATAAATGGTAAGGTTATTATTATAAGCCATTTGGAGGAATTTTTTTATATTATTAGACAACGTGGAATCATTGAAAAACATTTAAATAGAAGAGACACATGACCAGTTCACACCTTACTGGTTATTGGCCATCATGGGTTGTTGGTTGTCTATCTGCCCAAGCCTTGTCAGAGACATAGTTGTCTAATTAATTTCCTCATCCTTTCATCTATATCTCCACTCATGCATTCAGAAAGCCATTTTTCTTCATAGCTTTTCATTAACCTGTTGACCTTGAAAAAGCCATAAATTTACCCTGAGCCTTACTTTTCTCATCTGTAAAATCACCAAACTTTCTATTTCACAGAATTATTGAGATTAAATGTAATGACAATCATTAAAAGTATTTAGGATAAAAGAGAGAGGGGAGAGGGGAGGAGGCAGGAGAGAGGGCAATTGGTGGGATCTCACCTAATGTGTACAAGGTGAAGGTGTTCAGCACGCCCCTTGGGTGAAGGGCTCAACTACAACTTGAATATTACCTTAGAATTGAAAACAATATAACCTAAACATTGTACCCTCATATTAATTTCAAAATTTAAAAAGAAGTGTTTGGCATATGTTTACTATTACTCTTAAAAACTGTTGAATCCCTGCCTGAGCCCAGGAGTACCATGGTGACAGTGAATAAGGACCTTCATTTTTTATTTAATAATTTAATAAAGTTAAATTATAAACTCTGTAAGCCCCCCAAAATGGGGACAATGCCACTTCAGGGGGTGGTTTGGAAGATTTCATGAAAAAAATCACACAGAAGAGAGGCTGGCACCTAGCAGGCGTGAAATAAATGTTCATTGAGTTTTTCTGATAAGCCTTTTACTATGTAACAGATTGGTAAGTTTTCTTTTCTCACTTCACTCCAAATTATTCTGGTTTGCCTTTAGAGATAGTTTTATTATTATTTTTTCTATAATTGATACAATATACAAGGGTTTCTAGAAACTACCCAGCCCAGTTCTCAATTTTAAATATAGTGACGTGTATAACAGCAACAAAAAAATCACTGGACTCATAGCACAGAAATTTGAATGCAGAGCTGAGTCTAGAACCCAAGTTCCCTCCTCCGTAGCCTGTACCATTTCTTTGCTATCACACAATTTCTCTAAAGAAATAACATGTTCTTATAAAAATCTGGATCATAGGATGCATTTAAAACACAAGCATGTGTGTGCATTCGTTGCTCCAGTGATATGGCAATCAAGCCGGCTGGCCCAAAGCTTGCAGAGAGGCAGGGTAACTGTCAGATCCAGAGACCATAGGCAGGGCTGTGAGAGGTACAGAAGGACCCCTCCTGTCCTGCAGGAACACCTAACTCCATGTGAACAGGGTTTTTGTTTTGTGTGGGATGTTTTTGGCTCTGAGAACCTTGCTGGCTTCTCACCCTGTAAATCACCCCCTCCTGGATTTGCAGTTTACTCGGTCAATCAGAACAATTGCCTAAGTAACATGGACACTTTGATGTTCTCCATCATTGTTGGCACACAAAAGCGCTCAGATTGACCTACTTACATGTGCCTTTCCTCCTCTGCTCCCTGATAGAGCTCTGGCTGTATTTACAGACTTTGCAGAAAACCTGGATTTAGATAGTACTTCCCTGGGGAGAAATTATTAGCACTAATCCCTGTCTTGGAACAAAGCAGCCCATCCATGGGATAATGGAGCTCTGATAGCCCCATGCGCCAGAATCTGCCTTCCAGCTCTGGGTCTCAGCACAACACCCACACAGAAAGCCACGCTGTTCACCTGGCAAGGGTCACGATATTAATATAACCATTGTAGGACAGTTTGCCAATTATACTATTTTTACAGATCCTCAATTAATTACAGAGAGATTAAGTGTAATTTTGATCATGTCACTTGCCTGACTCAGAGCCCTTGATGGCTCACGACTGACATTCCTAGCATCTCCAAATGCCTTAAAGGCTCACCATTGATTCGTCTCAACCTAGTTTCTTCCTCATTCTTTAACTGAGGCCTCTGTGGTCCACGTTATTGGGAGGGAATCATCCTAGAAATCAGGCTAGGACAGCAAGAAATGAGAACTATAACTCCAATGGAGACTTCTTTTCCTGCCCTTCAGTCTTTACAAGGACCTGTTCAACCCAGTGAGATATATACCAGGAGTGTGGGAGTCAATCCCACTCTCTACTATTGGGATGACAAAAAACATCATGGCCTGGATGAGGAACAGTCCATCAGTACATCCCAATTGCCTCAAAACTTATGTACAGCTTTTGTCTAAAACATTCCAATTTAGTAATGGAAGTTAAGAAAGTTCATTACAGTAGTGTTCGAAGGTGTGTATATGGGACATTTATACAGCATTGCTAACAAAAACAAGTGTAGAAACAATCTAAGTAGCCATCACTGAACGTAAAGTGACATCTTTAGATACTAAAAAATTCATAATAAATTAAATGTAAATATTAGATAGGAACAGATTATGTCTAGATTGAGTCTATAAGCGTACAAAAAAAGGGTCAAATATATTGTTAACTTATATCTCCTCCAGAGTAAGATTAGCCTACATCACAAAATCCCAAGGTATTATTTACTTTTTAAGTCTCAGGCAAATTGGAGAGACAAGTGGCTGCTTTGATGGAAAATGTGAGGCCTGGTGTTAACAAGAGTAGGGAATTTTTATTTGATAACA
>CAUYON010054762.1:0-11863 GCA_963573935.1 Arctocebus calabarensis
TGGATAGAGTGCTGTAGCATCACAGCTCACAGCAATCTCCAATTCCTGGGCTCAAGCGAGTCTCCTGCCTCCGCCTCCCAAGCAGCTGGGACCACAGGCGCCTGCCACAGCGCCTGGCCGTTTTTTGGTTGCAGACATCATTGTTGTTTGGCAGGTCCGGGCGGGCTGGATTTGAACCCGCCAGCTCAGGTGTACATGGCTGGCGCCCTAGCCTGTTGAGCCACAGGCACCGAGCCTGTTTTTATAGTTTTTTTTTTTTTAAAAGCCTGGGGCAAACATTTTACTTTTTTTAAAATGGGGGGTTAGATGAAAACTATGGTTTTTAAACCTTATAAAGCATCAGCAGAAGTACGTTTTCAAATAAAGTCATGTCTGAAGCCCACAGTATAAAAGGGCCCTGGTTGAGGGTAGGTGAGCAGTCAGAGCCCCGCTGGCACTCTCCAGCTTGCAGGAAGGGTGCCCCACTCCCTACCACTCCACCTTCCCATCACCCTATTCCTACTGGACTCCTGAAGCAGCTCTGTAGAACTCTAGGGTTCTGACGGACAAAGTTTGAAAACAAGCATATTAGATGATTTTACAAACTTATTATCACTCTTTATTACCATTATTACCTAGGTAATAACAAAATACATGTAAATGATAACAAATTCAAATAACATACAAAGAGTCCCGAGACTCCATTGACCCAAAAATTAGCCAAAAAAAAAAAAAAAAGTTAGCTCTTTAGCTCTATTATTTTCTATATTTTTTCTTTCTTTTCTTTTTTTTTTTTGAGATGGAATCTCTTTCTGTCACCCAGGCTGGAGTGCAGGGGTATCACCATCGATAGCTCATTGCAAGCTAAAACTCCTGGGGTCAAGAGAGCCTCCAAGAGAGCTACTCCTGCCAAGTAGCTGGGACCACAGGTTCCCATCACAACACCTGGCTAATTTCTATATTTTTAGTACAGATGGGGTCACGTTATTTTTTTTTTTTTTTTTTTTTTTTGAGACAGAGCCTCAAGCTGTCACCATGAATAGAGTGCTGTAGCATTACAGCTCATAGTAAACCCCCAATTCCTGGGCTCAAGCGAATCTTCTGCTTCCACCTCCCAAGTAGCTGGGATGACAGGCGCCTGCCACAACGCCCAACCATTTTTTTTTGATTGCAGCCATCCTTGTTGTTTGGTGGGGCCCGGGCTGGATTTGAACCCGCCAGCTCGGGTGTACATGGCTGGCGCCTTAGCCTGTTGAGCCACAGGCACCAAGCCGGGTCTTGTTCTTGTTTAGGCTCATCTCAAACTCCTGAGCTCCAGTGATACTTCCACCTTAGCCTCCTAGAGTGCTAGGATTACAGGCATGAGCCACTTACCCAGCCCCTAGCTCTATCTATTCAGAAATGCATAAGGATAGTTTTATTGTGAAAGCAGTTGATGCATGCAAATGACTTGTCCAACGTCTCACCAGAGGAACAGGGCAGCTCCTGGAGCTACTCGAAACTTCTGCCAAGGCCCTCGTCTGCTCTGCACCCTGTCCCTGGTAGTCTGGCTTCAACATTCCTATTTCCCCAGTGCTGGTGCTGGGTCCCCGTCCAGAATCCTTTCAGGACCCCCCTCTGCGGCTGCTGCTCCTCCCTGGTGCTCACCTGGGCTGTGGAAGATCTGAGAGACTGAGGTGACGCCTTTGGATTTGAAGGCCTTCAGTGCCTGGTGGACACAGGTGAAATCCTCAGGGTAGGAGAGGACGCTCTCCAGGTTTCTTCTGGTGCTGTTTCCAGCCCCTACAACAAAAGGAAGAGGTGAGGGACCCTTGCAGGCAGAATGAGAGACCCACCATTTGGGACCAGGGTTGAGGGACGAGGCTGGAATGGAAAGTGTTCCCGGCTATGCTGTGGACCAAAGATGTGAGGAAGAATCTTTGTTCTCTGGAAGATAATACCTATGTGAGAAAGGCAGGGGCATGGAAATTATGAATAATCACAGAGTTAGGCTTCTGTAAGGCTTTGACTACTCGCCTCCCCCCTTTTCTCTACCTGTTTAAATCCTGCTCATCTTTCAAAGCCATGTCCAACCAATCACTGGCTATTCAGCATCAACTATTTGTTAGTTGGTTTGGGCTTACAAAGATTTGCCCTATAGGCAGGGATACCTGATTACTATTTAGAGAAAAAATCAGATAATCATAAAAGAGAATGGATGCACAATATCACTTCAGCTATTCATTCATTAAATTTTTATTGTACGTGTCTTCTGTGCAATAACAGCTAAAATCTATTGAGCACTTTACTTGGTTATAGATCTCCTAAGTGCTTCTCCCATATTATAGTATTGAATCTTCATCATAACCCTTTTACGTAGGACAATTACTATTCCTGTTATACAGGCGAGGAAACAGAGGTTTAAGAGGTTCGGTACCCTGGCATTGCCCATTGCTCAGTGGGTAGGGCACTGGCTACATACACCGACGCTGGCAGGTTGGAACCTGGCCTGGGCCAGCTAAACAACAACTGCAACAAAAAAATAGCTGGGTGTTGTTGCGGGCGCTATAGTCCTACCTACTTGGGAGGCTGAGGCAAGAGAATTGCGTAAGCCCAAGTGTTGGAGGTTGCTGTGAGCTATGACACCATGGCAATCTACCCAGGGTGAAATAGTGAGACTCTGTCTCAAAAAAAGAAAGATTTGGTACCCCATTAAGGGCATAAAGCTAAAATATGGAGTATGTAGGAGGACTTGTGCTGTATTTTGGGGAACAATAAAGAAAGTAATTGAAATCAGTTGAATGGAATGTGCCTCCCAGGAGACCTTTGGCAATATCTGTTGTGGTAACCCCGGAGAAGGGTGCCACTGGCATCTAGAGAGACATTGGGATTCTGGGACTTCAGGATAATGGTTCATTTATTTATTTATTTATTTATTTATTTATTTATTTAGAGACAGAGCCTCAAGCTGTTGCCCTGGGTAGAGTGCCGTGACATCACAGCTCACAGCAACCTTCAACTCCCGGGCTCAAGCGAATCTTTTGACTCCGCCTTCCAAGTAGCTGGGACTACAGGCACCCGCCACAACGCCCAGCCATTTTTTGGTTGTAGCCGTCTTTGTTGTTTGTCAATCCTGGGCTGGATTCGAACCCACCAGCTCAGGTGTACGTGGCTGGTGCTTTAGCCTGTTAAGCCAAGGGCGCCAAGCCAGGTTCTTTTATTTTTTTGAGACAGAGTCTCACTATGTCACCCTCAGTAGAGTGCAGTAGCATCACAGCTCACAGCAACCTCCAGCTCTTGGGCTTAAGTGATTCTCTTGCCTCAGCCTCCCAAGTAGCTAGAACTACAGGCGCCTGCCACAACACCCGGCTATTTTTTGATGCAGTTTGTCAATGTTGTTTAGCAGGTCCAGCTGAGTTCGAACCCGCCAACCTTGGTGTATGTGGCTGGTGTTGTAACCACTGGGCTACAGGCGGGGCCGGCGCCCTACTCCTTTAAGCCACAGGTGCCACCCCCTATTATTATTATTTTTTGTAAAGACAGAGTCTCACTTTATCGCCCTTGGTAAAGTGCTGTGGTGTCACACAGGTCACAGCAACCTCCAACTCCTGGGCTTAGGCGATTCTCTTGCCTCAGCCTCCCAAGTAGCTGGGACTACAGGCGCCCACCACAACGCCCGGCTATTTTTCTGTTTGTGCAATTCTGCCGAGGCCGGGTTTGAACCTGCCACCTTTGGTATATGGGGCTGGCACCCTACTCGATAAGCCACAGGCGCCGCCCAAAATAATGGTTCTTGTATGCACACTGTATTGCCTCTTATAGCCTTCTTTGAATGCCCCTTGGGAATGACAACTGCTCTCTCCACTGCTTGTAGTAATTTGTTTGTGCCATTCCTGGGGTGATCACCACATGGAACTTCACAGTAACCTCTCAAAATGACAGTGGGATAAACATTTTTTGACCTCCCACCAAGTCAGGCTACCTACTTCTTTATCTTTTCAGGTAGATATCACCAGTACCACTTTACACATAACAACTCAGAAAGGCTCAGAAAGTAAGTAATCTGTCTGGGGTCACAGAGTTAGAAAATCATTATTATTATTATTTTTTGAGGCAGAATCTCACTCTGCTACCCTATATAGAGTGCTGTGCTGTCTAGAAGATCCCCTTGCCTCAGCCTAGCAAATCATTATTAAATGAAGGAATTTTCAAGAATGAGAAGAAGGCTTGGCGCCTGTGGCTCAATGGGCTAAGGCGCCAGCCATGTACACTTGAGCTCGTGGGTTCGAGTTCAGCCCAGGCCTGCCAAACAACAATGGTTGCAACAATGGTTCGTGGCTGCAACCAAAAAATGGCTGGGCGTTGTGGCGGGCGCCTGTGGTCCCAGTTACTTGGGAGGCAGAGGCAGGAGACTCGCTTGAGCCCAGGAGTTGGAGGTTGCTGTGAGCTGTGATGCCATGGCATTCTACCCAGGGTGACAGCTTGAGGCTCTGTCTCAAAAAAAAAAAAAAAGAATGAGAAGAAATATGCCCCACTCTCCCCAAATATATCCCATTTTTACAGCTTTCGCTCAGAAGCAAAGCTTTATAGAAAGCATCTGGGGCTCGGTGCCCATAGCTCAGTGGTTATGGTGTCAGCCACATACACTGGGGCTGGCAGGTTTGAACCCAGCCGGGACCTGCTAAAAACAATAATGACAACTACAACAACAACAACAAATAGCTGGGCATTGTGGCAGGTGCCTGTAGTCCTAGCTACTTGGGAGACTGAGGCAAGAGAATCGCTTAAGCTCAAGAGTCTGAGATTGCTGTGAGCTGTGACTCCACAGCCCTCTACTGAGGTCGACATAGTGAGACTCTGTTTCAAGAAAAAAAAGCATCTGGGAGCTGGGTCACAGACAGAATTCAATTAGGGTCTTACCAAGCAGGACCTGAGTGAGGAGGCTGGCGATGCTGAATGGGGAAAAGGCCAAATTGGTATCAGGCTTCTTCACTGCTGAGAAGGCTTGGTAGAGTTTCAGGGAGAAATCTACTAAAGCCTCCCCCAACACTGCTTCTGCAGAATGAGTCTCCAGATCAGAGCACAAAGCACCAGGCTCTGGGCAGAAGGGCTCAGGCATGGGCTGGGTAGGAGGCTCTGCTGGGGGCTGGGTTGTTGGCAGGGTGGTGGGTCGATCAGTGGTGCCATTTGTTATCACAGTGGCTGAGGTGGTTGCTGGGTTGGTCTTCGGCAATGTGGAACTCTCTTCCACGTGCACATTGGTTAGAATATTGGGGCTATCTCCCTCCACGATGTTCCCTTCACTTTCCTCTTGCAAGCTCTTTGGATCCTTGGAGCTGGAGCTGGTAGCATTTGGATTTGAGAAGGATCCACCCTGTGATTCAAGACAGTTTCATTTTTCTTACTCTGAGGCACAGTCCCCTTAAATACTTCAAGCAGGAAGAGAAGATGGGATGTGGAAAACACTGTACCAGAGAATTATTTGTGAAACAGCATGGCAAGTGAGAAACTTGCCCTAATGCCACCACCATGAATTCCTTCAGAGAGAGGGTGATACAGGGGTGGGCAGGGTGAAGCAGGAGTATCCCTTGCAGAAGGTGGGGGGTCACCAGAGATTCTGTTCTCTCTGATCAATTATTGCCATGTAGGAAATTATTTTCCAAACTTTGAAGCTGAGTGTCCATTGTCATTTTTCTATGTTTTCACAATTTCTTTTCTATTTTCTTTTCTTTTTTTTTGGAGACAGAGTTTCACTCTATTGCCCAGGCTAAAGTGCCGTGGTGTCAGCCTAGCTCACAGAACCTCAAATTCCTGGGCTCAAACAATCCTCCTGCCTTAGTCTCCCAAGAAGTAGCTGGGACCACAGGCATGAGCGTGATGATGCCCCGCTAATTTTTCTATTTTTAGTAGAAATAGGGTCTCACTCTTGCTCAGGCTGGTCTTGAACTCCTGACCTCAATGATCCTCCCATCTCAGTCCCCCAGACTGCTAAGATTACAAGCATGAGCCACTGTGCCCAGCCCAATCTCATAATTTCTTTTCTTTCTTTTTTTTTTTTTTGTAGAGACAGTGTCTCACTTTATCACCCTTGGTAGAGTGCCGTGGCGTCACACTGCTCACAGCAACCTCCAACTCCTGGGCTTAGGCGATTCTCTTGCCTTAGCCTCCCGAGTAGCTGGGACTACAGGCACCCGCCACAACGCCCGGCTATTTTTCTGTTTTGCAGTTTGGCCGAGGCTGGGTTTGAACCCGCCACCTTCAGCATATGGGACTGGCGCCCTACTCACTGAGCCACAGGTGCCGCCCCATTCTCATAATTTCTTACAAATAGCTACCTGTCTTGACTCACTTGCTTGGCCAATACAGACATTCAAACTTCTGGCCCTTGCTTTAGAATAGTGGTTTTTCAAATTATGCATTGTCATCCTTTACCTGATATTGAAAACAATCAGCATTCTGACAGGAAGAAACCAAGGGAAGCAGGAAAGAAAGGAGGGACAGAGAAAAGGAGAGGGGAAGAGAGAAGGAGGGAGGGAGAGAGGGAGAAAGAAATAGTATAGACCCTTAGCTCTGAGACAGTTTTGACTCCCAGGGATATTTAGCAATGTCTGAAGGTATTTTTGGTTGTCATAAGGAAGGAAGCAGGGAAGATGCTGCTGGAATCTAGTGGGTAGAACCTAGAGATACTGTAAAACATCTTACAATGCACAGGACAGCCCCTCGACAACAATTATCCAGCTCAAGTGTCAATGTCTGCTCAGCTGAGAAACTATACGCATAGTTTAACATAATACATTGCACATGAACTTTTTGAGACAGTCTCACTTTGCTGCCCCCAGTAGAGTACTGTGGCATCACAACTCACAGCAACCTCAAACTCTTGGGTTCAGGCCATACTCTTGCCTCAACCTCCCCAGTAGCTGGGACTACTGCTGCCCACCACAATGCCTGGCTTTTTTTTTTTTTTTTTTTTTTTTTTATTGACAGACTCTCACTTTTTTGCCCTCAGTAGAGTGTTGTGGCATCACAGCTCACAGCAACCTGCAACTCCTAGGCTTAGGCAATTCTCTTGACTCAGCCTCTTGAGTAGCTGGGACTATAGGCGCCTGCCACAACGCCTGTCTATTTTTTGGTTGCAGTTTGGCGGGGGCCAGGTTTGAACCCACTACCCTCGGTATGGGGCTGACACCCTACCCACTGAGCCACAGACGCCACCCAATGCCTAGCTATTTTTAGAGACAGGGTCTCACTCTAGCTCAGCTAGTCTCGGACTCCTGAGCTCAAGTGATCCACCTGCATTGGCCTCCCAGCGTGCTAGGATTACAGGTGTGAGCCACCGCGTCAGGCCTTACTGACATATATTTAGTGAATAGCTCATGGCCTCGCAAAAACGGGAGGATAAAGTAGGAGTCAAACCAAAATCTCTGATTCCCAACTCCTTGCTAGTCATCTGTTGAATCTCAAAGGGAACTGTGGATGCTAACGTCCACACACACAACACACATGCACACACATGTACACAACCCCAAAGTAAGCATTTACCTTTCTCTTGGGCTTCCCACTTCCTGGGCTTATTTCTCCAGACAACTGGGACTGCCCACTGCTGTCGACCTCCACCCAGGCCCACACATCTGCTATTCTTCCTCCCTTCCCAATTTCCCTAGGCCCCAGCAGCCAGACCCCTACTCCGTACAGCAGTGTCCTTTCCTTTCCCCTTTCCTTTCCTTTTTCCAGTCTCCATAGAGACTGTCAAAATTTGCCAATATAGGCAGGCACGGTGGCTCATGTCTGTAATCCTAGCACTCTGGGAGGCAGAGGAGGGTGGATTGTTTGAGCTCACAAGTTCAAGACCAGCTTGAGCATAAGCGACCCCTGTCTCTACTAAATATAGAAAAACTGAGGCAGGAGCCCAAGAGTTGGAGGTTGCTGTGAGCTAGGATGCCATGGCACTCTACCCAAGGCAACAGCTTGAGACTCTAACTCAAAAAAAAAAAAAAAAAGGCCAAGGTAGACTATATTTTGAGCCATCAAGCCAGTTACTGGGAAAAGTTTTCAATTAGCAATAATCACTCCTCAGATAAGCCTCGTTGGCTACGATACTGCCACTGAGCAAAGCTACGCATGGCCGTTTTCTACAACCATGACGACCTGCTTTGATATCACAAAATGCTCCCTGTCTCCTGCTCTGTGGTCTTCCTGACAAGCCTATTTGGTGGACAGCGTGAGGTCTATTCATTCAACATTTTAGAATTCAGGACTGGGTAGGCTGGAGAAGTGACTTGCTCAAGGCCAACAGCCAGTGAGTGCATCGCCCTGCCAAGGCCCTGTCTGTCTCCTCTCCACGCTCTTTCTCCATGCCACCAAGTCAGGTGCCAGGATTACACTGACTGACATTCCCTGGAGCCTGAAGGGTTAATCTCCACCCCCACCCCCTGCCCGCCCCTGGCAGGGCCCACGTACCCCAGCCAGCAGCAGCAGCAGCAGGAGGGTCAGCGGGGTCAGCCCCGAGGCCATCTGGACGTCAGCCGGACCTGCAGAGCCAGCCAGGGTCGGAGACAGCCCCCAGCCCAACAGCCCAGAAGCCCAGGGGGCGCCCACCCTGGGGCCCGCCCCCCTTGCGTCCCAGGCCGCGGCCCCTCTCTGCACGTTCCCTCCCCCTGCCGGCTGGGCCACCTACTCCCTGGCTCCTCCCTCTGTTTTGTTTTCCCCAAACTGCTTCCCATTCCCGGCACCAGCTGGCCCTTCCCCTCCCGGGGCCTGGGTCTTCATCCATCTGTTCAATCGGGTGGGGGAAGTCCAGCGTTAGCTAAACAATGGGGAGGCGGTCCAGAGGGGACTGAGCACAGCAGTCCTGGGGGAGGACAGGGTAGGGGAGAGGAACAGAAGGGGGGCAGAGGTCTCCAGGGGAGGCCTGTGGAGACTGCAGAGATAAACTGGGCAGAAACCCCGGAAGGGGAGGACAGAGGTGACGACAGTCCTCTCCACAGACCTCTTCACTTCGTGCTCCCCACCTCACCTCCCCACCCCAGTCTAGCACCAAACCTGCTCCAAACTCCGGCTCCCTAGGCGGCTTCGGTGCAGACTGCGTGGAGAGGCCCTTAGGGTCAGGGAGCGGGGGTGGGGGGGCAGTCTTAGCTATTGGTTGGCCCAGGACACTGCCCAGTTACGAATTAAGGATGATTGATCGCTGGTGTGACTTCCCGTAAATCAGGGTGGGACTGACCACTCTGTGGGCCAGGACAGGAATTTAGCCTTAAGCCCCTTGGGGGTGGGGGGTGAAGTTGGGTGCAGCTCTCAGCTCCACACAACCAGAGCTTCTTGCTCCATCTTCATGGGTCGTAATCAAACCAGCATGGACACAAAATGTACTTATCAGTATAAAAGGAATGAGTTTTTTGGAAGTCACACATCTTAGTTGATCCTTAACCCTTTAGAAATAAACTTTCTCATGCCTATTTGATAGTTAAGAGACTAGCCTTAGAGCAGTTATATGTCCAGTCCACGGGACCCTCGCTTGGAGAAGGGTCCTAACCTCGACTCCCACCTCTTCTGCACTCTGTGGGTGGCCTTCTGGTTTTTTTGCTCTTTAGAGACCCATAATCAGTGGTTCTGCCCTTCATAACACACAAGGAATCTGAGGCAATCCACTCAGCAAGCATTCACCTTAATTAAAACACGGAAAAAACTGAAAGCTCGGGTATGTTTTTGGGAAGGCAATAGATGTGATTTGCTGTATGACCCCAGCAAATTGATTTTCTCCTTGGCACCTAGCTGCTCTCTCAGACTTGCCAGATAAAATATAGGAAGCGGGATTAAATTTGAATTTCAGATAAACAAAGAACCACTTTTCATGTAAGTATATCTCATGCAGTATTGAGACATAATAAATGCTAAAATATATATATTTTTTCTTGTGTCTCTGAAATTCAAATTTAGTTGGATTTTTTGTATTTTTTTAATTTCTATTTTTTTTGTATTTTTTTAATTTCTATTTAATTTTGTATTTTTTTAATTTCTATTTTTTTAAATTTATTATTGGGGATTCATTGAGGGTACAAGAAACCAGGTTACACTGATTGCATTTGTTAGGTAAAGACCCTCTTACAATTTGTGTCTTGCCCCCAAAAGGTGTGGCACACATCAAGACCCCACCCTCTCGTGGGCATTTTGTATTTTATTTGCTAAATCCGGCAAACCTATCTACTCTGCAAATCACAGTTGTTTCTGATGACCTAATACAGCTCCAATGTTCTCCAATCATCTCAATGCAGGCTTGTCCTTTAGTTGTGTTTGGGACATTTAGGAAAGTTCCCCGCTAGACCAGAGCTGTTACTCTGAGGGACTTACCAAGGACGGAAACAGGAGAACAATTTTGTACCTCCTCAGGGATCGTTGGAAAAAGACCCAGAAAGAGTTTTTCCCCAAGCTTTGCATTTCATTCCCTGCAGCTGCTTGGGAATGTCCTAAACTTTGGGGAAGTCATACAACATCAGTGCCATCATTGGAAAAGGTACATACAAAATATCTATCCCCACTGCTCAAGGGGGTCCTCGAAGGTATCATGAGCTCCTGAATTCTGGGGAATGGGTCAGCCAGAGAAGAAGGAGGTAGAAAACAGTCTCCTTCTCTGGGTTCTTACCATGTGTTTGTATTCATCCTCTCATTAATTGTCATGATACTTATGAAGTGGGTGTTAATCCTATTTTAAATGAGTAAAACAAAAGAAAAATGAGGCTCAGTGAAATTAATCTGTCCACCCAAAATCACACAGCTGGCAAGTGACAAAGCTGAGACGTAGACCAAATATGAAAGCTTTTTCTTTTCTTCTTCCTTCCTTTCCATTCCTTTCATTTGATTTTTTTTTTTTTTTGAGACAGAGCCTCAAGCCCGGCCATTTTTTGGTTGCAGCCATCATTGTTGTTTGGCAGGCCGGGCTGGATTTGAACCTGCCAGCTCAGGTGTACGTGGCTGGTGCCTTAGCTGGTTCAGCCAAGGGTGCCAAGCCCATTTCACTTTTTTTTGAGACATGGTCTCACTCCGTTGCCCCAGGCTAGAGTGCTATGATGTGATGTCAGTTTAGCCACACAGCAATCTCAAACTTCTGGACTCAAGCAATCCTCCTGCCTCAGCCTACTGAGTAGCTGAGTCTACAGGCAAGTGCCACAACACCCAGCTAATTTATTTATTTTTAGTAGAGATGGGGTCTCACTCTTGCTCAGGCTGGTCTCAAACTCCTGAGTTCAAAGGATACTCCCACCTGGGCCTCCCAGAGTGCTGGGATTACAGGCGTGAGCCACCAAGCCCGGGCCAACCCTGAAATTCTGCATTAACCCATACACCTTACTGACACCGACCATCAGCTAACCTGAAAGGGGCGGCAGAGTAAGCATTTTGGGTCCAGCTGCAAAAGTCTGAAGCTTTATGGGCTGAAGTTGTAGGGTGTACAAGGCCCCAAGGAGAGGATATCCCAGGCTGTTGGTCTACCTCCTTCAGCATTTTGGCCAAAGCCATTGCTACACTTAGAAGGTGTCTGCTTTCCTCTGCCTGATGAAGCTGGAGGTGAAACTGACTTCACTGTGGTATTTGCATTATAGGGGAACACAAATATTCCCATTATGGATGGGAATGAGAGACAAAGAGGAATTATTTCCAAAGAAGTGGATCTGGCTGGTCTCAAACTCCCCCTGAGGTCAAGTAATCCTCCCACCTTGGCCTCCCAGAGTGCTGAGATGACAAGTGTGAGCTACCGCACTGGGGCCTAAACACACACACACACACACACACACACACACACACGAGTGATTTTAGTCCTGGGGACAGGTCTAGGGTTTCTGGGCTATGAAGACCTTTCCTTGTGGTGGGTGAGGAGGGAAAAGTTCACAGAAACCTTCTCTCCCCTGTGGGT